>CM052125.1:11837661-11864307 GCA_028454245.1 Halictus quadricinctus | reverse complement strand
TCAAAATTTTCCCAAGTCAATTATGAGGAACAGAAGTTAAATAAAAGAGCATTTTCTCTTTTAATCATTTTAATAAGTCGAGAGTAACGTAACGGTATTCTTCAATTCTTCCAATATCTGTATAGTTTAGAATTTCAAAATTTCCTACCGCAACAGGGGCGAAACAATTATCTGTGAACCATACAGTAATTAGCAGGCACTTATTGTCAGTTGTTGCAAGAAGCGCTGCAAGCAACGCACACTGTAAATTAAGTACGCCCTAGGAGAGAGAGTTGTTTGAGCGTATGATGCCCAAAATTATTGCGGCAGCGTATATTGTAACTTGCACTTCGGTACGGTTACTCCTTCACAAATTAATAACAGACAAGGGCATTAAGATTGATTGCAAATTACATTATCTAGTTTCCTACAGTTCCCCGTCGCATAGTTGCGAGCAACTTAACTTAGACTTTCAGTTGAATACAGAAGTTGGCCTAACGTTTGCTTAAAACTTTTATGTTTGCGTATTCTACGGTTTCTTCTAGCATGCTTTCTCGGGAACCAATTACGTGCTCCATATTGAACCGCTTAGCGCACTCGAGACAAAGAAAACAAAATAGTTCTAATGGTTACTGATTGCAATAACCTCTCAAACTTCATCCTAATTTCGTAAAAATTGTGCTTTTGATTCTGAAAACGCAAGTGCCAGGATTTTTTAACATTTTTTAAATATTTACAATTTACTAGAATCAGGCATAGAATTAAGCAGTATTATAAATTATTTATAAGTGTAATATGTTAGTCTGTATTTGAAGTTAACCTGTGAAGCGTTTGGTTATCTTTGAATAATACCGAACGCATGGAACATTATTCTTCTATAAGATCGGATTGGTGTATCGAAGGAACATGATAAAATGTTTAGTAGCCTCAATTTTGCACGAAGCAACGATACTCATTCATAAACATTTACCGAACAACTCAATTGCTTTTGGGAACGTTCAATTCCTTATCCTCTATTAACGTGCTTCTTACAGGAAATTTAGAGACGCTTAAAGTAATCTAGTACGTGCATCGATGTATCAGGATTATCGATATTTTGAGGATATAAAGACAATTTTATGGTCTTCGATACTTCAGCCATTATTTATGAGTAATGGATTATAACATCTGTACCTCATAGCCTTATCGTAAGGTATATAAATAGTTATTCTATCGGAACATTTTATCACAACCCACGCGTATTTATATTTTTATGCACCTGGAAGAAATGAATAACGACGTTTCCCTCTAATATTTAGCATAATAATTTAGCACATTGAAATCGTTTCGTGTCAAGCAATCGAAGAACAATTAATTTTTGCAATCTAAGTTGTAGTAGAATTGTATTAAAAAATGTCTGGGTGTTCTGATCACATCAATTGTTGAACTAATTATGATCTGTTCAAATCAATTTATACTAGCGATAAAGTATTAACCCTTAACTGGTATACTGGGGTTTCTCGTGCCACGAATAAAATTTCTTTAGATTAAATTTCTCTTAAACTTCTTTCGAGCATTTGAATTATTTAGTCTTAAATTACATGCTTAATGAAAATTCATAGAAAATTCATACAGAATTTCAGAAAAGTCGTAGCATGGTACTTCGTGATCCGAGTTAAATATTGCACCACGTAGGGTTAAACAAGATATTACTAATATTCTATCTAATATTCTAAAATTTTTCATTAATACGAAGTAAAAGCAATATGCGTTTAAATAATTTATGTATGCACAAGAAGTTAATTTTTTTAAAGATTGTTAGTCTCGTTCAAGTTAGTAATTATTGTGAAATGTACTGTTATTATAAAATGAATATTGTTAAGTACTGCAGTTATAAAATTTGTGGTAGAACAGTTGATAATTTGTGTTCGAAAGTCTGCTGCGCTACTTTTGCGCAGCAGAAGCTTTAAATACCTGAACAATCATGAAACTTGGTACTTTTACCTCGCGATCGAACGAAATTACCCTTTTCGCCCTTTTTAACCATCGGGTCGATTCCACTTATCGTGAATCGGACTGACCTAGCCCATTACGTTCCGCGATAATCGATGGTGATGTTATTTCAGAGGAGATAGGATCCTAGGAAGTTTCGTATAACTATGCTGAATTTATGATTTCGTACTCGGCTCTTTCGATCGATGGATCAAAGGCAGTCTGATTATCTTCTTCCGATAACTAGTGCTACTAAAGCCGTTCCATAAATACAACGTTAACGTACGAACATATACTTTGTGACTTCTGAGCCTCACATCTCCAAAATTATGCTTATTAAATGAAAATACATTTTAACCAATAACTATCGTATTTATCATTTCATTTTTTGTGGAACAAATTTCATTTCTTCATCATTTGATTTTATCCGAAGTATCGATTTGCAAATATAATGGATAATTTACCTCGCAAGAAATTGCATTATAAATACCAATCTTTGGGCGGAGTAATAATCTGTCGCACGAATTGCGAGAGGCAGACGTTAAACGAAAATGCATTTCTTGTATTTATAATGTTAATCAAACGCGATCAATGTGACGATGTTTACATTTTTCTAATTTCTTTACAGTTTTACATAAATTAATATAGACACATAGATACAATTTTTATTATTTGTATTGAATTAATTATTATCACACAGATGTCTCTGTTCTATCATATTTCGTGATGTAATTTCTTTGTATCGTCTATTTCTAATCAAAGTCTGTTTATTCTGAACCCAATAGAAAACCCTCGTTCCAGTAATTTTTATATAACAATTTCGTTCATTGGAGTAGATTGTGGAATACAGGATCCTGAAATTGAAAGAATTTCATAACCGCAAGCGTTCACCGTAGCAGTGGAGTGCCGGCACTCGAAGTGTAAATCGATAGGTTCCATCACTTGAAAACAAGTCAATTATGCGTGCTAAGCAGGTCGGGCCTCTTGTTCATAACAAAAACCAGACCACCGTAGGGTACCCTGTGTTCCATAGGAAAACCGAATTCCACGATGAGAGGGTCTAGGGCACTTGTCATTCCAATCGCACACAGACAGACCCACACCGTCTCGCGCGTGTCGTATCGTTATCAGTAGACTAGGGAAGATGAAGAAGGCCGTCGAGTGTCTTGTAGGCGGTGCAGACCCAGACAGCAGGACTGCGGTTGAACAAACTTGCACACGTGTAGCAAGCAAGGTAACACCGAGTGTAGTAACCAGCATGGCAGCCAACTATACCCGAACTAGGTGCGCGAGGGTTCGCCAGGGTTTAGTTCCAAAGTGGCGGTTTCATACGCGCTATATTCTCGATATGAGCAGTTTCCGAGTGCTTGCTGCTTACTGGCGCGAACTACAAACCTCTCGGAGTGGAGATAGACGTTGCGTAAGAGAGTAAACATCATCGCGTGTTCTCTCTCTCTCTCTCTCTCTCTCTCTCTCTCTCTCTGTCTCTCTCGTCTTCTCTAGCCAGATTCAGTTTAACTTCCCGAAGAGACGAAATGGAAGGAAGAGCAAGTTCCGCGGAAAAGTGACGGAGAGCAAAGAGAGTCCCCAGACAGGAGAAAGGCAATCTAATGTCTTACGTGTGGAGGACCCCCGCTCATTGAAATGCGGACTCGTGCCGGGACCGAGAATATGTGAGTATCTCTGTGCCTAGCCGGATTAGAATACATATCCTATCTCCCGTGTCATCCACGTCGCCTGATTCCTACCCACTGGGTGGCACTACGCCTTTCCAAGGAGCTCTAATTAATTAGCCTATCGCATCGTGCACGCAAACTAGTGGTTCCTGGGCGCGCTACCCCTCCCCCTGTCTCTCTGTCTCTCTCTCTCTCCTTCTCTCTGCACAGCAGAGAGAAACAAAGGCCAGGGCAATTCCAGGAGATATCTTTGACTCTTCAAAGCACCCGCCATTACCATAGCTCCTGCTCTTGAAAATTCTACGTGCTCCTGTTATGATGTTACTCTGAGCGAGCGCTCGATCTCTGCAAAAGTTCAGACACCATTGTAAATTGCATTGTCCCGCTGGAAACCATTTGATTGATCGAATGATCTGTTGCCAGTGATTTCAATAACATTCTCTCACTCTTCCGGTAGTGTTAAGTGATTGCGACAGTTCGTGCCAGATTTGAAAATTTTTGAATACAGTCTCAAATATTATACGATCGATTAGGTTGATTAGGTCGTGAGTGTTGTTTCTTTAGCATATCTAACGTAAATCACTTAGGTGGCTTCAGTTATAATTTTTCCAAGATTAAGCACAATTAGAGTATATTATTATATTAGAGATATAATATGGTATATTGTTATATTATTATATCATTAGAGTTTATTATCATAGTTGGAGGCCTGTATTGTTACAGTGTCCTTGACTTGCGTAAAGAAATGAAGCATTCGAAAGATTGAAGAATGAAAATCATCGGTATTTTTATGAAAATTATTCGAAAACCCGTCAATTGAATTTCGGAATCGATGCAGCAGTCTTCTCAAAAGTTCATTTTCAATTTCTTTTTTTCAAACAAAATGGGTCACTTGCACCAGTCAATTTTTATTCTGAGTAACAATGACGTATTTATGTTGCTAGGGACATTAGACTCGTACAAAAATCTACATTGTTTTCACCAAATAATAGTAATCACGCCATCTATCAAGGACATAGGAAAACTTCTACATTCACCAAATATTTTACAGTACAAAAAGAACTTTCCATCGGATGGTCCTTACATTTTAACAGGAAATATATGGTTGAATATCCTAGCTTAACAAATGATGTATAATTTACCTTAATATTTTTTTTATACCGGGTTTGAACGTTCGAGGCACGACTTCTTTCTAACAAATAATGTATATAAAAATAAAAAATTTCAAAGTTCATTGAATCCGATTGTCAAATTAAGCAGCAAGTTAATTTTCAGTCTTTATGAGGAGTGAAACTTTTACACGCGTGTAAAAATCGCAACGTGTTCTTAAATTTCAATTTCATTACAGCTTAATTCTACATTTATTAGACTTGCTCGTATCAGGAAGATAAATGAAAATTAGTTTGTACGAAGTTGGAAGAAGTCTAAAAGTTTCTCAAATGAGTGGCACGCTGTAAAAAGAATAGCATAATCTCATGATAATCTTTCACAAAAAAAAAAATAAAAATAAAATATTTTCCTTTTGGAAAAGAAATTTTCAAATTTGCAAAACCCTATATCGAAGACAAAACCTCTTTTCAGTACAGCAGTGGCATTACTATAACAAGAATGGTTAATGAAAGTATTGACCGAAGCCGGTGACCCAAATCTTGGTATTCTGGTAAGCAGGGGGGGATTGGCAAAGAAATTGTACCTATAAAACAGTCGATGAAGGCAGTCGGTAAACAAAAAGGCTCGAACTGCCGGGCCGGGAGAGGAGAGGACAACATTCCCCTCCTTTCCATAACATTCATATTCAGTTTCTTTGATTCCAGTGGAACCGAGGTAGAACTGCAGTTCGACCGTCTGAAATCTATCTGAAAGGAGCGAGTTCCGTAAATTACGTCGGCCCCCGTTGGAGAGTAGCGTGCGACGTGGAGTTTTCACGCCGTATAAATTCGGTGTTCCCCGAATAAATGATGTCATAACCGCGAACATATCGCAAACGCGGGAATTCAGCGCAGGTGTCGCACAGACTCCAGGGGCCAGGTGGACTGTCACCGACGTAAGAAACGTCCCCGGCTCTCCGAGCGAGCGCCAGCTTCGAAACTCGTGGCCAGGACGTCCCATCTCGATTTCTCATCACGTTTCGGTAAGTGGAAACCATGAACGCACAAGTTTCGGCTTAGGATGATAACAACGAACGCCGGAATTTTACCGGATGATCTCGCCCAAGCTTCGTCGCGATTGCCTTCGACAATAGAACTGTTTTCCGAGATGAAATTCCATTAGGTCGGTGCAAAAATAATTGCGGCTGAAGTTTACACCTGCCCCCCTCCCTCAATCTTTTTATAACTATCGTATATTGTTTTATTCGTTTCGACGTGCTGAATACGAATGCGACTTTCGCTTTTCACGGAAATTACAAGTTACCGATATATTCTTCACCTAAGCCCAATCGTCGGATCCGTGCTGTGACATAGATCGTGTAGGGCTACTATTTTCTTGTGACCGCGTCGAACGTAGAAAAGAACAGCACGCCATGTTTACACTTTAGACTCCTCGGCGACCCGGCAGGTTCCTGGCCCCTTGTGAAGTATGAAAGTGGAGGGGATAATCGAACCGACTAAGATCGTGTAGCACCGTTCGGCTTAAATCGAAACTTTACTGTGCCAACATTGAACATGCCGGGTGCTAGTTAAACCGCGTTCGCAATCGCGCGAATATCGAAAGCGCAGCTAACTGTGCATCAAATGCAGGTTATTAATAAAATGGAAATAGATTATTAATAAACTGGAAAATTTATCGACGCGATGATTTGCTCTTTCGATACCGCGTTTTGAAATATTTCCATCTGTTACGTATGCGCACATGTACCCGGAGAGCTTAATACTTATTTCGTTGGTCGCGCGGACTATTCACGGGTCCCGAATGGATCGCGCGCGAGGAAACAGCGTGTGAGAGACTCATGCTGTGCATTTAACACCCCTTTTTCTTTAAATAACCAGCACACCTCTGGTCCACCTTTCGTTCATCCGCCAACTTTCTTTATTCTACGCTCTTTTCAGGCCGGCGGCGATGAATAATGGGTTGGCTTACGCGTGAGAGGAAGCCTCACGCTGGCTCAGTCAGGACGATTCGCAGCTCCTTTTATTTCATCGTCGCCAATTCCGGCCGCGCACGACATTGTTTTTAACGGCAGCTGAGAGTATCGCCGTTCAATAGAAACGGCCGCTGGACCACGGTTCAATTTGACATACGCACCCGGGGCTGATTATGCTATTTAACCTTTAAGTATTCCAGTTTTCGAAGCTGTTTCTGCGCGAATTTTTAGGAATTTTTTCCAGAAAAATTAACGAATCTGTAGCATTGGGACTTTACACACCTATTTATTAGTATTTGAAGTACACGTGTGATTTTTTCAAAGTATAAATAATCAAATACACATGAGTAATATATGTTCTTGTGGAGCATGTTTTGGAAAACATGGGTCGACAATAAATTTATGAAGAAAGGGCCACGAATTAAATTGTACAGCATAACAACTAACATAATTAGATCTCTTTCTATTTTTCCAGAAAAAATTAAAATATGTTTTTAGAAAAGCATATGGACCGGAGAATCACTGCAGACAGATTTCGAATGACGTCATCATCGAATGCATCCTTGAAGCTGACAGATGCGCGGTATGGTGATCGGGGCGCAACAGATTCGACAGCCCCATTGGTCGGTTAAGCATATCCCGGTTCTTCTCTCCCCTAGCCAGGGCCGCATTAAATTAATGATCGGGATGCATTAGTATTCCATATCCTCGTCTTCGGCGACGCGTCCCTCAAACGTGCTCCTTCAATCCGGTCGCACCATTAATTACTTTGGTTTTTTGTGGATCGCCCGGAAAACGGGGTGGGGTACTGCGATATTCGAGTCGTTGGAGTATCTCCACTTCGGGAAAACAATTTCTTCTAGCGCGTCATCGTCCCCGAGCGTCGACTGGTTTAATTGCCACACTCTCCAGGATTCTCAGCCACCGGGAATCTACTTCCTCGTTTCCCCGGTGGACTCGAATGCGCCTCCCATTATACCCTAATGGCATAATAATCTGTATATCCCGCGATATGGTTTCCAATTTCAAGCGCTGATGCAGTCGGGACGCGCGCACCGTGTATACGTATAACAGCTGGCAACCTGGACTGCCGGTGAGTTACGATTGCTGCCAAGTAATGGCCACGTGGATGTTTCGGTGGGTGGAACTGCTACGTATTCCCCAAACTAGATTCTCCGCAGGCGAGCCCCCAAGATCGTTTCTCAATTCGCCCAAGGAAAATGTAATTCTGCATTTTCCTCGAGTGCTTCCCGAACGAACATCGCGACTAATGGACCACCCGTAATCACTCAATACGAGCAATTCGAGAGAATTGCTCACTATACACCGGCCCCTCCCACTGGCTGTCCAATAAGTGAATTTGAACACTCGCAATCTGCCTCCGATACAATTACTCGGAATCGATTTGATATTACAATATGTGCTATACAAGATGTATGAGCGCAATTATCGACGAGCTCTTTGCCTCTCCAGTGGCCACACTTCCGATTTCGAGGAGCCCTTGTGCACTTCAGTGCCAACAAAATGTTCTTCCACAGGTTTCCTAGCAATATCAGAATACACCCTCGATGAGGCTTTGAGTAATTTGTATTCGTCTTTCGTAACATAAATCATTTCTGAGTGATTTACATAATTAATAACGTAAACGTATTGAGATAACACGAATAACAATTGAAAACGGAAAGAAAGGAAGTCGTCTTGTGACCCAACGGAGAGAAAGTTCCCTTTATGGTTTAGAGATATCAGATTGAAGAAAGTGCCATAAAAGTTCGACTGTTTCTTTTAAAATCATTCGCGAAACTTTGAACAGGTTCCTTTCGCGAAACTTAGATTCACGATATTGTCCCACGTTCTGCAAAGAAGAATGCTTCTTTGATTTATCTTTTGATATACCTACATATTCTAGGTATGTTCATACATGCGATTACATCGATACAACAGAAATGTATATTTCTTTTGGTTATTTGAAATGGAATTATATTTCAATGTTGATATAATAAAAATAATGATATTGATTCTCAACAATATTTTATTCAGTTCTCTACAACAAAATTCTAAATTTTATTATAAAAATGCTAGAACATCTCAAGAGTTTACAAATCACGAGTATTCCATAAAATAACGAAACAGAGTTTATATTGTTTTTAGTATAAGTGGCTCACGAGAATGTCGTTGCATTATTATTGTATACCGTCATCCTTTTAGCACAACGCTCTGCACGAAAGTTTTCTAACTCTCCTAATTTATTCACCGTCGTAACATTTCAGTCTTTCCATTTGCATCGTGTTTACTGTCGCTGGTTATATCGGTGCAAAATAATTCTTGGAAATTCTCTTCTAAATTCTTGGAAAGGATGTCTTGTTATTACCCCGTCGCATAATAGGACATCGTGCAATCTACCTACATTCGCGACAAGAGAAATTCTAAGCACCTTCTTACATGCCGGATGAGAGACTTCCTCAATGTACTTTCATCATTCTTTCCTCTCCTTAGCTCTGTTTTGTAAACTGAAACTATCCAGTTCAACTAGAATTTAAATAGAAACGTCGCATACGATCTATAAAACGATATATAACAGTTTCTACAATATACTCAATTAAATTCGAAACAATTTCATCTTAAAACCACCGACGACCTAACCTACGAATAAACGTAAACTATGTGTCCTGTTCTTTCAAAATCGAAGCTCATGCAATTAACTACATTTACATTTATTTATAACAAAAATTGCTGGGTCAAATACAAAACAGTAAAAACATTTAAAGAATTTAAACAACCTGCTGTATTATTTTCAACGTAGTCACGTTATTAAGAAAAGAAATCTCTATCTTCACATGCTGTGATTGTGTTCTTGATAAAACTCTCAGAATGTGATACAGATCTACAAAATATATTTTTTGAGATATCGGTACAGGCCCACGTAAAAAAGTAGTGAACTCTGACCAATCGCAATTTCATGTAGTAAACTAATTGTTCCAGCTTCTCAAAAACCAAAATCCAAGTGCCACGGACCAGTATTTGAAAAGTTATCGTCCTTTTGAAAGTGTCCGAATATTGCTGCGATTCGCAGTATCACGGGACGTAGTTTTTACATTCAGCTAATTTGTATTCACGGTTGTTCTTTCGTCGGAATTAGTACTAACGAGAAGTTTCTTGTTCGGCTATTGGACAGTTTTCGGGCGGGGAACGAGCCCGGTTTTATAGCACAGGGGCCCCGGCCCGTGTGAACGTTCGCACCGTTGGTTCGGCCTGCGAGATAGGCGAACACCGAAATTTACAGATTCACCGTTCCGTTTTACAAGACATTAACGCGGTCTGAAATATCTCGCGGTGACACAAGCGGCCGTCCGTTTTTTCGAAGGGCGCCCACGCTAATGAGAAAAGCAAACGGGACCCTGTGTCGCGGCCGATCGTGAACACCTCCATAGCTCGTAAACGTTTCGCAGTTTTAACGCGGCGAAGCGTGTCACCGTCCCCGTCATGGCGGATTTGCAACAAATAGAAACCGTACGCCCACCCATGTAGATGTGTTTAGCTACCAGCGCGGTGCCTGTCTGTGCGTGTGTGTCGCATCATTGTGTGTGTGGGCTCCAGTCATTTGTGTATTCAACTCCCCTACCACTCGTTCTTCTATCGCAAACAACACCAACGGCTAATTGTATGGCCACCATTGGCACACTTTCAATTTGTTGAAAAAATGACTGATATTTGAACCGTCATAGTTCCCTAACAAAAGATCAAATAGGTGTAAGCTTGAGCTCATTTTGCAACTTGAAACCTCTACTTTTGCAATTCATCGTTCATTTTACGATCAGACGTTTTTGCATGATATTTGGATGAGCGTGAAACTGAAGACTTCTTAAATTTCTTAATGAAACCATGAAGTGCAACATCATTAAATATCATAGAAAATGTTGATTGTTCACAGAAGGGTTGAAAGAGTCCAATTCTCCTTATTGTGTCCTTCCCTTCATTGTCATATTTGGGAACTCAGCGATAATATTAATTATAAATAACATTCCGTTTCAGATCGGTTTGTTTTTCAACTCGAAAATGATGCGCACATTGATATTTATGGCCTCGCGACTTTCGTGCAATATTTTTTACTAAAATAGCTTCGAGTTTAATATTCAAAATTGATTGCGCTTTTTCAAACGTTTTTTTTTTTATTTTGTTCACGTAGACGGCCCACGGAAACTGAATCGCAAACATCAGTTCGCGAGAAAATGCTGCTGTTGCTGCACGAAATTTATTAATTTCCATTGCCCTTGTGTCTGCACTCCCGAGCATGATCAATACCGACTGGTGAATAACGTGGAACATGATAAATGTTCGTGACGCGACGAAGTTTAGTTAGACAGAAATTGTTTGTAGTTTGTTGTTCGTATCACTGCTGCCGACGCTCTACGGAACGAAGTTTTTGTTGCAAGCACGGTGAACCCTAATTCACAGTCGCAAAACTAAACGCTCAATCGTGTGCTCGGCCCCCTTTTTTTTTCTTGAATACAATGGATCCAAAAATTATTTGGAAACTAAATTTTCGATTCTCGAAAGGTTCGGATAACATTCTACAAATATTGCAATAGAGGTTCGAAATATTTTCAGGGGGACGTTGGAACGTTTAGAGTAAACGTTTGCAAATGAATTCGCAAGTTTCCCTTAATGACGAACGGATACGCAAATGACTCGGTACACGTGTAAACGTGTAAACGGATAATCCGACGGGCGCGCTCTATGGAAAAACGTTCTGTTTTTCACTTACACCGATGCAGCACGGTTAACACGGAAACCGTAACAGCTTTCGATACTCGATTGTCACACGAACTGGCACGAATTGACATGGGTACCGAAAATAATTAAACCGGCGTTCCTCTTTTTTCCTCGCCGGGGCGGCGGCGTAGGGAGAAACAAGTTAAAATGGACGAATTCGCCGAATTTTTGTTCGTGCTGTGTGATTCGAGTCGACACTGGGTGATCTGTGAATACGCTTTCACGGCTCTGAAACAACACCCGTTAACCGTCTATGCGGATCGTAAATTATTTTTAATTTCAGAGCAAACCCGCGGAAGAGAACAATGCGTTTTCCTTCGCGAATTAAATTTTCATCGTTCCACCCGTTTTCCATTACCTATCAATATTTTTAGAATTTATGTTATTCATAAAGCTTTCAATACTGTTTGATCAATCCTCTGTACCGTAGTAGACTGCCGGGAAATAATGTTTTACCTTTACACCGGCGAAAAATTGGAATATCAATATTGGACATGGTTTTAATGCAAACATTTTTGCACACTATTTAGGAACACCGAGCAAAAAATATCTGCATTAAAATATAGTGTACGACGCAGTAAGGTGATCATTGCATTCGGTAGGATGTCTCATCGTAAACATTTTTATCGTTCAATGGAAAGTGGTATTACATCTTTACAGATTATTTTTATAAAACGCACTGATTTATGATTTTAAAAAAATTCAAAAGAATTAATAAGAGTAACGAACAGCAAGGAATGAAAGAAAGATGAGGATATACGAGAATATACTGTCTCATTTCAATGTTCAATTTTCTTGCACTTATTACTTCATATTAAGAGTATTACATGGATACTTTGTAAAATATTGAAAATTGTTTCTAGCAAAGTTACACAGTGTAGTAGGAACAGAATGAAGGAAGAGATTTCAATTTTGTTTTTAAAAAATTGATTGTAGACTCTGTTTCATATTTGATAAGTGGTCCACAGTCTTCAAATGTAGAAGTTGTTAAAAAAGAACATTTCGTTAACAGTTTTTCAATATTGTCGTAAGACAATGCGACAATACGACAATGTTTGTTGTTATAAAACAAGCATAGTGTCTTCTAATCACAGCCTTTAACACATAGAGCGCTACGTCGGTCCCTGGGGACCGACACTAGGCTTTTCGTTTAGGCGACTCGTGGAGGTGACTTCTGTTTAGATACAAACTTCCGGTTACTCGCAGCGCGAACGGAAAGTCCATGGATACAAGCTCCGCGACCAACGTGTCAACAAATAGATTATTATTAATTAAATAAAGCGATTAATCACAATGGAAACAAGTTGGGTAGATCCTCGCATCTTATCTATGCGCTGTCAGGGGCATGCACTATGAATGCTCATTCTGAGGAAATTAATGTTGTGTGTCCAGCGTGTTAATCGTCAGTCTTTGATAGCGAACAATTACAATGCACCTTCGCGTTGCGCCGAGCGCCAGCACGATAGTCCGCGAGTCAGGGTAATCGCGATGTTGACAAATAGCGGGTGACTAAGCGTCGCTGAGAAATTTTTACGCCGTTGTCGATGCGAATGTGAACGTTGCTCAGCTATTTCGATCGTTCGCCCGTTCATTCCGCGAGCTCGATAACGCGTTTCACGGTCAACTGAAAAAAATGTCCTTTGTCGCCATTTCCCGGTGCATTCGCCATAAAAACGAAATGTAAATTATGTAAATTTCGATTTTTAAATATCGCTCGTCCATCATTCGGTGCAAACATTGAGCAATGTTCCGCGAATCGCGAAATATGCTCCGAATGAACCGTCGAAGCTCCACCCTGGCGTACTAACGTATAAATGGTTTTTCATATATTTTAAAATAAAAATAACCGTTGCCGAATATTTGGCAATCCGAATTGCCGAACACGGGCGGCATTAATGTTCAATATTTGCGAATGATGTTGTTCCCAACGCGAGACATGGATAAAAAATCGAACGGTAATTGTTTCATCCGATATTTCAATTTCGAACTGCAAAAATGTATTTCGGCACTTACCAGAATTTCGGCGCACGAAATGGTTTATTGTGCAGAATAAAAATTTTCTGAGCGAATCAAAATATTTTCAATTCTTCTAATATCTCCACGGTATTGTATTTTATGTATTCATTTCTTATGTGAAACTATAGAATAAAAATAAATTTTGCTCGATTTTATTTTCATCAGAACTCCTCGAAATTATCTGTTGTGGAACCACATCGCATTCAACATAGTTCATTTTCAATATCGAAGTTGCAGTTTTTCCTACATAACTAGCCTATTTTAATTTTCATAAAGTCACCAATAAAACTGAGAATTTTCACAGAAATCCACAGTCTAGCGATCACAAACAATCAAACGCATTCTACTTCAGAAAAGGAGAATTAATTATCTCTTATGTCTTCACGGTATATCGTAATTTTGTAATTTCTCAACTCTACAATTGAAAATGTCCTACAGTTAAAACTGCTTAAACAAAAAAAAATATATATATACATAGACTATTAAGGGGGCCGGCAAGTTAAGAGAATCTCTCTGCAATATACGTATATGAAATTGCAAGGGTCAAAATCTTGACAAATTGACGCTTCAATATTGCAATGAGCAGTTTAAAAGAGGTCACTTGTGTTTCCTAAAAGTCCAATCTACGTCTGTACGGAGCCCAAATTGCGAATTTCTACCTCATCCTGGAGTAATTTGTAATATTCGGCAGAAAATTCGCTTTCTGAAGCAAGTATGACGTCACAAGATGGCTGCCGCAGAGAGATTCTCTTAATTTCGAGAGATTTAGTGTTCGTATCGAAAAAAAGGCTCTGTACAGACGTAGCAAAGCCATGTACAAACACGGTGGTATGCATTTTTAATTGATTACTTACTTATTTAAGACGTAAATTGTCTAGAAAAATAGTCACAGCGTAACATAGCGTGACAGTCAAGGTCAAATGCCTGCCGGCCCCCTTAAAGATGAAAGGAATATGAATCTTTTACGCTGACAAGATCTTCAGCCTGTGAAAGCAGAGGTTTACAAGATCCTCGGAAGTAAAACGGACCTTTCGCGCGCCGCTGGGAGGGATTTTCAATTTCAAGATTCCCGCTGCGGTAAAATGATTTATTGCGAGGCGTTATTTCTCGGCGGAAAAATTAAGTTCGACGAGGGGCGAAATTGAGCCGCAGCAGAAATCGAATCCGCGGCCGGGAGCGCCTCTAACTTAATATACCACCGGAAGTGAAGAGACTCCCCACACACTGGCGTGCAAAACACGAACTATATCGGTAAGTATCTCGTAAACGGTTGAATGTCTACACCACGGGTGTCCAACTTGCAGTTTCGCGATCAAGAGCGGCTTCTGCAGTTCCCTCGAGCGCTAAGCGAAGTGAGCCGTAGCTATAAGAGAGTGTCAATTTGTACGCCCCCGCTCTTTAGATTCGCGCGTACCTATGCCGCCAGACTTTGTTGAAAAGCGTAGCCTAACGTGCCGCTGAAATTGACACGCACCGCTGTCATATTCAAAACGACACGAACGGTACGTTCACAACCGACGGAAATCAGAAAATCAACGGACAATATTTTCACAATATTAAATAATCATTTAGACATTATTCTTTTCATAGAAAATATCTTACACATTAAAAAGTCGTCACACATTTTTCACCGTTCTTCTGCATATATTTTAAATAGAATATTTTTACACGCAACGAAAAACAACGAACCAGATGAAAAACATATGTATACAGTGTTGGTCGACAGATTTGCATAACAGTCTCTGCGAGCGCACTTGTGCGGCAATGAATTAATTAGTTAATTGTCTAAATTGTTCCATGGAAGTTGCACAACATACTTTTTAGAAAACGACAAATTTATTACACGCTATAAAGTACTCCCGCCACAATGACTAGATTAAATAGAAGTTCCATTCATTATGCTAGTTACAAAGTTTACAGAATACACAACGTTAAGTTTATATTACATCAAATTAGATTTTCTGCGTATTTGTACAATACTGCGTAGAATATAATATTTCGTGAGTTCTCGACTACGCATACTTTCGCCATTAAGCTAATTATGAGTCGCTACGCTCTCTCGTTCCGCGCTATCGTTGTAATTATATTTTATGCAATATTGTCGCAGCGTACCCGGCCGCATAGAAATAAAACTCGGCGGTCGTTCACTCGGAAAAGCGTTCCACGTTAAACAGACGTCGGTATTTAATTATGTTAAAGCAATTATGTACGTCGTGTAAACACGGCGTGTAGTAATAGCGAGTTAATGAAAGTTGAACTGTGTTTGTTCACGGTTGCATCGCGTTGATAAACTCGCGACGAGCTGCATTCCTTGGTGCGTCTTCACTTTAGAAAACACATCGAACTGTGTGTGTTTAGCATAATTGATAGGTATATCTTAATGATAGCGTAAACATGCAGCTTGCTCAACCAGTTCTACGGAGAACATCAAAGTGAACGACTACGCTTGGCTTTCGTAAAAATGGTTCGGCTCTTCGCGCATGCATGGATTAGTTGAAACGGCGATTAGGTGGATGCCACATCATCGTTGCGTCGCGGATATTAACATATTCATGTTAGAGTTCGATAGATAGCGACAGCAAGTATGTTGCTTTTAAGATATCGCGAAATGCTTGGAGTACGTGAACATTATGTAACTATTTACGTAAAAGGTTTGGAATGCACGAACGACACGTTTGCAATATTTTCATTTCAATTAAGAGAAACGCTTCAATGACAAACAGATATACAATATTTTAATTTCATGTTAGTAACACTGTACAAAAGTTGGCTCCTTCATTACAAAACATTCAGTGAAATAAACTTGTGCAAAACGGAAATACTTCGCGTCATTTACAAATCTTTAAAACGTTTTCGCCGATACTGTGCCCGTGCGATTCTGAACGAATTGATTTTATTTCCACGTTCAAAGTCGTTCCACATTCCGAAGAGGAGCACAAAAGAGGAGCACACGCAACGTTTCAACGGGTCGACCAAAAAACGACAGCAACAAATGTCGATCGCGAGATAATAACAGTCCGTTGCTTAATCAAAGTCGAATTCTATCGTCCGGTACAAGCACAAAACATTCCGGGAGAGAAGAACGTATCAATGGCCCCGAATTACGAGACACGTACAAATAACCCGACAGATTAATTGGCGCGAAACGATTCACCGCAGGTAGACAGTTAGGAGCTGACTAACAATATAAATACCTGGCTGCCAAACTAATCGCTTGTTTGATGCACCGAACGCTCCTCGTGCCGGCAATGCCTCGCCGAATCCGTTCGTAGATGCGCGCACACACGTGCATACTAATCGCTTACACACGTATAACACGAACTGAAAGACCAGGTTTGACACGCATCATTTTTTTTTTGTTTTTTTTTCTCTCGCCTTTCATAGTGATTACGGTGGTCTGGAGATTCAAGGAGCTGCTGCGTGCTTTTAAAAAATCAGGGCAACCGAAGCGTCCGAGAGAAAAATTATGGAACACCATGAAATTAAAAAGATTCGAGGTTTTTGTTTCACGAAATTCTGAAAATGGCGTACGATCAATAATTTCTCCTTCTTTTCGTTTTAATTAAGTCCGGAGGTGCTGTGAAACAGCGTGCAATATGCTTCGAATGAATTTGTTTATTTATATCAAGCATTTAACACGTGCCACATCGGTCACACGTGGGCGACACCAATTTTTTACCAGATTCCAAAATTTATTTTTTATTCAAGCTTTAAATTCATTTTATATTCAAACAAATCGAATTGGATTAGGATTTTTAGGATACAAAAAGTAACATTCGTTATGATAAATTGGAACTTTCTGATTTCCTTTAATTAAATTGGTATAATTTAAACACAGCTGTATTCGTTTCTAAATTTCATATAGTCAAAAAAAAAATTGATGTAGTATGAAATACTATAATAATACTACGACACAAATATGCATAATAAGTATTTTATATTTGGTATAGTTAATGCATATGGATCGAAGCAAAAATCAATTTGAAACTTTCCTCCGATCGGCATTTTAGGTTGTTAAAGTTCGAAATGACGCTCCCCGTCTTATAATTACTATATTCTTACAATAAGTAAGTAAGTATCCCTGTAATTTGATTAACGTTGAACGAGGCGCAAGCCTCTTGGAGACTCGTGATTAATGTCAAAGTTTGGTCTTTTATCCAGGCTAATGAACGATGAAGTTTGGAAAGTAAACTAAGATTTCAAAGGTTTCTTAAAGTTCGGCCGGGTTGCTTGTCGTTTTACACTGTAACTCTTATTAATAGATGCTCCATAATTTTCATAGCGCATTTCTCACACGTAAAAACGTCCTTACCTACATTTTGTAACTTTAATACGCAGTGGTATAAAAATACAAATGAGTTTTCAAGCGAACCAGTATGTTCCATTTTAGTTTCAAGTTTCTACGTCCACATAAATCATATTTGTTCTCTTTCTTTTATCTCTCATCGCTGAACCGTCGCTGCTCGTTGCATAGCAGACTAGCCCGCTCACTATAGCTAAGTAAATGTTTCTTATACCCAGTGAGCATCTCAATAAGCGAGCCGAGTTTGCTCAGCCGGCAACCAAAACGTTTAAGCGGTTTATTTTTAACGTTATTGTTTTACATTTTATTCTTTCGAAACGAAGAAAAATGACACGTACTGATTAACCGGAAGCGAATGATTCGCATTAGAGCGCGAAAGATTTTACGAGACCGTGGGTCACGTGTTGAAGTCACTAATAACAGTTCTGCTTCTGCCGCATGATTTTGCATTCCACATGTTATGTATGTGTATTAGACAGCGATCCTGTCTGGGAACGGGTATTATTACCGTCATTATATACCCGACCATCTAACGCATTAATACAGTACTGGTACACCTCAATCAATTTAACAAGATGCATTATACGGCTCCGATTACAAACGCCTGCGATACTGCAGCGGATACATTCTCTTCCGAAACAACGGAAAATTACGCTAACCGCGACTATTAATTTCGATTTGCAGTTACGAGAAAATTCTTTGATTTTTCGATGGCTATAAAGCTATATTACTTTCAGTTTCTCGGTAATGACTGAGGGATGAAACCGATTCTTCATTGACATCCGGTATCTCCCCTTTCCCATAGATCACAGGGAACTCATAAGCACACCCTAAGTCCGGCTTAGTGTCAGGATTAGGCGAAACGTCGCAGTTTTTTCGACTCACGTTTCAATAGAACGTGTTCTTATCGGATTTTCAACTGTTATAAACGATCTTCCTGTACAGATTTATTGCCGTGTATGGGCTGTGTGTCACGATACGAGTACAGTTAGGCGAAAGCTAGCTTGGGCAAGACACTTTCAGGGAAACCAGAGGTTTCGGCAGATAGACAGACAATTCTTAAGGTATTCCGGAATTTAGGAACTTACTATATAGACGTTAGCAGAAATGTATTGACGATGGAGGCGATTAGGGTCGTTTCAAGGCCTACCGTCCTATGTCGTTGAACTCGCATAGTAACGACCGTCTCCCATGTGAAATTAGAAACACGAAATATCACTTCAAAAAGAGCAATTACAGAGTATTTAAATTTGTTATGTGTCGGTAATTTTGTGTTCTTCATTAATAATATGCACTATGCGTTCATATCAATTCAACATATTGTTTGCGTACTATGTGCCTAAATAAATGTCTCTACTGAATGAAACCATTTTTGAAAATGAATTGATCATTGTGCAGCATGTATAAAGATACATATAGTTAAAAATCAACATGATCAATTCACTATACATTGCACTATATTTTAGTATATTATAATATGTACAGCATATCTTAGTATATTACAGTATACTGAAGTGTGTTATAATATGTTCTAGTATATTCTAGTATATTATTACTTATGTGCTTGGATGAAGAGACATCATTATAAATTCACCATCACAGCAACGAAAACTCATTTGACCAACTTTAAACTATCCAAACAACACAAATTGTAAATTTACAGAACGCCACCGCGTCATTAATAATTTCTTTGCACCCAACGTTAAATAATGAATGTCAAAGACAAACATTCTCGCGGTTTCTGGTGTGTTAACTTATTCATTGCCATGATTGGACTCGACTAACGCGCGTCCATCGATATTAAAAACGTCAGCATAAAATATTCGACAGCCACTCAAAATAGAACCGTGTTAAACACTTCGGAAGTAGGGTTTTAAACGATTCCATGGAACGTCACGAAATTATCGGTTAATAACAACGCGAAAGCACCGAAGAGCACCTCCGGTGATAACTGATCAGATATTGATGCGCCGCGAATAACTATCGTGATGTTTTGCGAGGGTGTATCAATCCGCGGATATGAAATCATATTACGGGAAAAATATTACCTAGACCCGGTGCCTGTGTGCGGGATACGAAAATGTTCAAGCGAATGTTCGCTTGAAGATTTTCGGGCGGGTCGCAGTTTCTCGCGGAAAAATATCGAAAACGCGTGCACATACGACCACGGCTCAGAGAATGTTGATCTCCAACGAGCTTGACCCAAATACGCAACTCACGGATTGGCTATATTTTTCTTTCTATTTATTTTTATGGTTTCTGATGCCCGACCGATATCACGGTCCTCCATGTCGTATCTCGTCCCGTCGGCGCATTCAGCGCCGCCTTCCTTTACTCCTTTTGCTCCTCGTTGCGTTTGTTCTGGCCAGGTTTTTCAAGCAGTGTGAAATACTGTTTAATACACAGCGCGCGAAATACGATTTTCGAAAACACCGCCATCAGAAAAACCTGCACGACCGAATCTAAGAACCCGTAAATAGAATTGGAAACTCGACTGTGACGAGATTACGAACCGTAATCGTGATTGTAAAAGTGGTCCGAGTCAAAATTTTAAATAACCTCATCATTTGCTTATTGCGGATCTTTCTGCAAAATAAAGATTTATCCCTTTCTTTGTTGCTTCGATCAAGTTTTGTATTGCGTGACCTGCATTTAACACTTATCCATCCCTAAACGACTGTATATACGACTGATGTATATGCCGTATACGACTGATTCCTATTATAGAAAGATTTTATTATTTCTAGTCTGTTTAGGTCGTAACGTAAGTTTACTCCAGAACCATAAACACTTTACGGTGGTCCGACCTGACAAAGCAATGCAGTTAATCCGGCTGGTTCCTTGCCGGCGAGCTTGAGAAAACAGTTTTGGAGCAGGCCAGAAGCGAACCTCCACAATGTTAGTAATAACAGGTACAAAGGCATTCGGTGGATCGGCGGTGCTTTCTGTATCAAATGAAAAATGGTACCGTTTTATCTTGCAATCTTCCGTTGGAGAAATGCTGCCTACATGAATAAGCAATACTTACAACTAGACTGCGGATTTTTATGCAAAATTGTCTGCATTCGTCGCAAGACAGAGGAGTTACAAAGTCATTTTTTCCAGCAATTTCAATGAGCTGGAAGCAATAGAGCAAGATTAAACCTAGCGAGCGTTAAAATTAGCTACAGTAAAATCTTGATCTAAGCTCAGTCCTCCGTGCTGTGACATAAATCGTGTAGCGCTACAGTTTTCGTGTGACGTAAACACACGTAGATGTTTACACGTCACACTGCTCTGCGACCGAGGTCCCCTTGCGGGGTATGACCCCCAGTGGAGGGGATAGGCGAACTGACTAAGATCGTCTAGGTCCGTTCGGCTTAGATCAAGACTTTACTGTAGTATGAATTGCCTTATAAAAATAATTTAATTCATTTAGTTCTTTTACAATTTTTATTATGATCGAATAAAGGAACCTGTCGAATCAATTCCTATGAAGGCATCTTTATAACTTTAATAATTGTAAAATAAAAAATCTGAAACCGGTCATTCGACCGGCTCTGGTAGATTTAGTGTGAATCATTCTAATAAGGTGGATATAATATAACACCGCTTTTAGAATCTTCAAATGTTGTTACAGTTTTGTACTGCATCTACGTCATCCGTGTCGTAAATGCATCAACGCGACTGATGGAAATCGAATTTCATCGCGTCAATGGTCGGATTCCAATTGGCAATGGCGTCAAGAAAAATTCGCCGAGCCATAACGCTATCGATGACAAAGACGTATCGATCGCGAAGATGCACGCGAATTCTGGGATCCACGGGAATTCGCGTCGGGGCGACGGTTTGTGTCCATGTGACCGCGTTCAAAGCTATTGATTACAATCGGTGTACGGATCGCTCTGGGAACGAAATTCATACCGTGCGCGGAAACCAGTCCTCACATGATATCTTGATCACTTCAAAAGAAAAAAGGGTGCAGCTGGTGGCAACGGGTCGAACATTGCCGACATTTTCCATGCTGCGTTGTACACGGTGTCTCGCCCTACGGTTCCGATAAAAACATTACAACTTCCAGGCCTGTCAAAATAACAGGTTCTCAGATTCACCATTTCGTAATCACTGAAATTGTGTGCTTGCTTTTGTAGGAATTACTGAATACTCATCGAACATATAATTGAGTAGACTGTGCGAGTCTCTATGCAAAGTAAAAATTTTTGAAAACAATTGAGGTGCTCCTTTTCTGAGATATTAACTTAGTGTTGTATTTCAGTAAAAATGATAAGTTACTACAATTTTTCTACGTAATCAATACGGAGGAAATGTATATGGGACAGATTTAATTTTTAGACACCACGAGGTGTCTGAATTATTAAAAATCTTGTGTTTTAACATTTTTAGTACAACACACATTTCCCAGGCAAGTTTAAAAAGACTTCATCATCTCCGTGTTCATGCCGAGGGACTTGCACTGATTGGCTTCTGAGCCCCCGAACGATATCTTCCCGTTGTGCAGCGCAGATTTTCCTTTTCCCGGGCACAATCGTTGCCATAATTGGCTCTAAAACCGCAATGCCATGTATTGCGTTAGACGCGTCTAATCTGGAATCTGCGGAACGGTCTAGGGGGTCTTCGACTCAGCTATTCTTTCGTTTCTCGATTTTCTTGTTCGTTTAAGTCGCGGGGCTAACCCTATTTACCGTCTCGGCCACCGACTTTCGGACTCAACATCTCGCGAGATACCGGTAGATTACAGTGCGACAGTTTCGTCTGTACCCCGTCCCCCGATAATTGCACGATAAGGTTTCGTCGAAATCGGAGATTAGAGACCCGTGACAGTCTACACTCGTTACTACGCGATGCTGCGCCCTGATAGTTGCTGCAAGGAGCGATATAGAGTTTCATGACGCGCGGCCTGATTAAACGCAAAGGTCCCGCCAAGGTTCGGAAGCCGGAATCTATGTTATACGAACTGAAAGGATACGGAGATAAAGCGACCGAAATCACGACACATGAAGTTCCAAGCTACAGCACGATCCTCGCGAACTGATACAATGTTTACGTTTGTTAATTATACACACCCTTCCGGGGATCTCGGCGTCGAATCAGTATGCCGTGCACAGTATGCACTGCAGCGCGAAGAGGGGACGTAGAAGAAAATTGCCTAATATGCATTTAATTGATCGTAGTTACTGCATAAAACGAAGATTTTGAAATTTTGTAATATTCCGAGTTATTCTTTTTTTTTTAATTACTCGTCAGTGTATCTACCAACCATTACTCGTACCTGTAAGTGAATCCAACTAAAAATGAATAATTGATTATGACTGTTCAGTGCTGCTATGCCTCCTTAATCTTTATGATTTTTCTATAAAAAATATTATCAAATATCTTAACACATTATGTACAAATTCTCATCTTTAGCACGTTATGGTAATACCACGCTGACCGTATGTTAAATAACTTGTGTATTACAAATATTTTTATACCACTTGCAGAGGACTTGTGAAACTTCAGCGTGCATATTGAAGATGAAGGTATACAGAGTGACACATTGAATGGTATTTTTCGAAAAAAGAGATCTGAGATACGCTGACAGTCATAATAGCTGTCCACCCTACCATAACCACTTCAGAGTTATGTCACTTGGCTGTTCGAAGTGGGGTGGACAGCTATTATGACTGTCGACGTGTCTCGGGCCTCTTCCAAAAACAAACCATAATAATATTGATGCGTATTAAACTGTGGATTTTGTGCATTTATGATAATGATGATAATAATTCGCCTTCGCTGCACGCTCAGCATAAAAAGAAAATAAACAGAATATCGAAGGGAAAGATTTACTTTAAATTAGTCTTCATGACAATGCAAGAAACGATGCGAGATCCAGAGTGTTTTAATAACACTCCTTCTAAATCTTATTACAAAGCAATGTTTTAATAAGTCAAGGTTTTTGGAATTTAGAAAGATTCATATTGTTATAATTATTGACTATACATACACAATTCATAGGTTTTAGTTGACATTCATGTAGAAAAATTTGTAAATCTTGTTCATAAATATATAAATAAAATCCAATTACTTTTCAACTCCAGTTTTTAAAATAGAGTAGTAGACGATATTTAAGATGTTATAGGACCTTATAAATAAATAAATCAAACTAGATAAAAATTTCGGTTCAACCCCAGTCTGTGTAAATTAATTCCGGCGAATCCTCGTCGATCATCGTCGGCAAGTCCTCACTCGATTTCAAGGTAGCCCAGTTAGAAAGCGCCGCGTCACGCAGCAAATTAGGCTCCTAAACCATCGAATCATGGCAAGTGCGTGCTCCCAGCTTCCGTCATCTCGCTTTTATTGCTGTCTTAACCGCGATACAAGTTTTTTCCCATGTCGTGACACACAATCTTTCTGTTGGAGCGTTCTTTTTAGGGGCACGTCAGGAATTCGTCCCGGTATCGACTTTCTTTTGGCGAAAAAAAAGAAAAGGAGGCGGAGGGAACGGAGAAAAAGGCTATAAAGGAGCGCATTTGACGCGCAAGAAATCGTGCGACGCGTCCGGCGTTCCTCGAAAAACGATCGCTCACGATGGAAAAAGGAAATACGTACGTCCACGGCGAAGACAACTTGGTCCAAACTTGTCCACGGGTGTAGAGATCTGGAGGGAAGAGGATAGGCTTCTCGCCCCGCCTAATCCCCACCCTGAACGCTCGCGTGGCCTTCAGGCAAGGCCCAAGTCGACATAGTCGTAGCCAACATAGTCCAAAATATTCGATGCCTACGCCACTTCAGGATGTGATCATTTTGCCTCCACGATTCTGACCAATTGGCATTTTTCCAAAGAAAAATTTCTATGTTACTTAGGAAGCTTCTGTCTCGAAAAAATTAGTCGTTTGGTCCGAATCTTAAGAAAGTTATCGTCTTCTTAAAAGTGTTCGAATATCACGAATACGAATCGAATACTTGGGTGTTATTCGAAGGCCACGTGACCGTCCAAGGTGGGGACTAGGCGGAGCAAGAAGCTTGTCCCCCTCTTCCGAGTCTCTTCTCTCCAGACCCCAAGTAGTAACCTACTCAGCGAATAGCGAGAACGCGTGCGCGTCAACTGTGCAAGCGTAAGCGTGCATTGGCTGGCCTGACCAATAAGACCCGCATTCCTCCGAAGTCCCTTCTCTCCAGAGCCCAACGATACACGGCGACACGTCCGAAACGAAACTGCATTCCTCGGAGTCGAACGGCCGAGGAAGAGCCGAGGAATGTTAAGGGCTTAATTATGCGGAGAGGTCCCGAGCACTCGAGCGGACGTGCTCGAAGACGTTTTCACCTATCCCCGGTACAATTCTCGGCAACGAGTGCTTAATTACGTGCCGCGCGGAAATTTATTTTTCCCGCGAGTTTTTCAACCAGGTGACATCTGGTCTTGAGTAGGCTCGCGCCTCCTCCACCTTCAATCGACGACGTCCCGTTCAAGTATTCGAAGGAATTCCGCCAATCTTCCGATACCGGATGCGTTGCATCTCATGAATTCGATGCTGGAGCTTTGATTAATTTTTTTAGGAATTTTCTTTGCGATTGGAAATCGTTTTCCGTGGAAATATTTTTGTAGGGACTGCAAATGTTTCTGTGTTTAAACTAAAATTTAAATCCTTGTCCGTCGAGAACTGGTACTAGAATGTTCATGTGATTACACGTTCATCAACGAACGAATGTTTATCGACGAGTTTGTTCAAACAGCGGTAACATAACTGTGTACGTCGCCGATGGTACTTCCTAGAAAAGTTCTTACTTCCGTGCGCGGTTCAAGTTCGAAAACCAGACGCGATTCATGCATGATTTCGCGCAGAAAGTTTTCAGGAATGTTTGCTCTTGGAGAAAATATTTAAGTCAGTAGCGAGGGTGAAACGTACGCAGAAGCACAGCTTTTCAATAAATATAAGTTCAAAGATGTACTTCGACGAGTTTGGGAATGTTTTAATGGAAGTGTCACTGTTCTTTGGGGATTAATAGAAATAACAATTCTAATTGAAACGTTTCTCAGTCGAAAACTAATTTGGTTGAAGATTCGCAGACTTTTTAAAATTCATCAGTTTTCATCTGACACTTCGAAGTAACAAAATGTGTTTCAATTATAATTCCGGAATTATAAATGCAGAAATGAATCGTACAACAAGAAAAAACCAAAATATTTCTGAAAACAGAAAATGTACTGTGACATTAATCCGTGCATAATGTTGAATGCAGTAGGACAGTAAATGGAATTAAAAGTTACAATATTTAATTATCGACTATTCAAAGCAGCGAATGTTTTGTAGAATAACTGTAGAATTCTAGTGTCGATCATGTAAATTAAAAATGTGATTTTTATCCTAATAAAAGCTTTAAAAGGTAAGCGTAAAAAAGTTCATTACGAAATTTCTCATGAAAATATTTTAACAATTGTGAAGGAGAAAATCAGATACAAGTCGCCTTGACTCGTCCAGAAATTCGAATGTTAAATATAAATTCGAACGGGTGGAACTGAATAGATATTTCAAGGAAACCGGGGGAAATTATTTAATCTCGGAAATATTGTAAACGGCGAAAGAAGAAGGTATCGGATGAAGGAACAGCATCAGCTTTATACCGCGGAAATCTTTGCGTCGAGCACGTACTTCTTCATTTTCCCGTACATTCTCCTCCGCACCGCCGTGGCAAATGCTTTCCCTATGGTGAATTTACTTCGGCGCGCTTCTACCTACCGAAGAAGACGTAATAAATGGGTAGAACGATAAATTGAGTAGGAGTTATTTCGCTCGATAAGGCGAATCTGCCACGTTAACATGACTCTCGGGTTGCCGCGTCATTATCTTTTAGGAGACCCTCCGTTCCCG
>CM052125.1:11788643-11837561 GCA_028454245.1 Halictus quadricinctus | reverse complement strand
CTCTCGGGTTGCCGCGTCATTATCTTTTAGGAGACCCTCCGTTCCCGTGGCGTTTTATATATTTGCCAATATCTCGAAAAATATAAACCGTCAGGAAAGGGTAAATAAGCGGGCAGTTTTTTACTCGGCATTATTTAGATCGAGAATATTATCATCATTATTCAAACATTATTCGTCACGTCTCGTCTTCTGAAACTTTCTAAATTGTATTGACAGTTGTAATTTTTGCAAATTTTGTTTAATCAGTCAAACCACAATATTATACGAATCTATAGTCTCACTGTTTTTGTAATTTGACTGGAATCAAATAAAACGATATTTAATAGCATTCTTAAAATTAGCAGACTGTAGGTCTGTACGAAAAATATAACATTTCTGCATCGGTTGCAAGAATGATAGTGACATGTTTAAATAAATCTTTCTATTGTTACCAACGTCACCCAACAATTGTTTATCATAAATCCATAAAATTCACAGTTTTTTGATTAATGAAACTTGTATTGTACAAAATGATGGTTTATGAATGAACGAACTAATAAATGAACACTTTTCTAAAATAACACTGGCATCAAGATTGTGACCCATTTCAGTCAAAAAAACAACCCCATTGTGGAATTAACAAACACGCGCGTGCAGTTTGAAGAACAATATCAAATTTTTTATAGAGCAGAAACGTTTTAGCCTGAATCTCGTAATACAATACTGCCAGTAATTCGTGAAATATAACAAAGCCGGTTTATTCAAAATGTTTTTCCACTGTTGGTAGCTGTAGAGCACAGATATAGCGTGTGCCGTGACAGATGAAAGAATTCGAGAAGTTTAAATACTCTCGCGCGTCCAATGCAACGTTTTATGCGAGCGTAATTACAGGTTCAATGATGTTTCTCGGCGTATGTGGTAGCAACACGCTTGAATCATTAAAAATAACGAAGGCAGTTTCGAGATATCCACATCTCGTTTCCGAAGGACCAAGACGAGCTAAAATTCTATTGATCTAGTGCCAGTGTGTGGGAAAATATCCGCTCAATATACTCGCTCAGACGTGTCTTTTTAAAAGGGTTCTGGGGTTCCTACAAGATCCTCGAATTAAAGGTAAAAATTGCTCTTTGTAAATAGCATTTCAAATACTGCATTTGCATAAAATATTTTTGAAACACGTCCATATGTATCTAAATACAACAAAACGTCTTGCAATTAGATAACTGCCATATTCATGGTCTGGGTTAATAAAATTGCTTTGTACATGGTTTTATAAAGATATGGTGTTATATAAACTTTCAAACATTGAACTCACTTTGTAGCTTGGGAACAATGATCTTTTAATAGACAGGAAATTATAATTAACTTTGTCCGAGTTGCACATTCCGCGGCGAAAGTTCAAATGCGAAATAATTTCAATGATTAACTTCAATCATCACCTCATTACGATGAATTAACTTCGCCTGTTTGCGTTACATTTTTATTTCCGAGTGTAGTTTCTCGTATTTGTCCGCACGATCTCCCACGCAACCAGTGAAAGAAAATATATTACTCTATTCCCGTTTAATTACCCATGTTTCCAAAAACCTACGTCCACAATCGTGTACAGTTCTACGCAATTAACGAATGTAACGATACCCGATACAACGGAACCAATTGAGGATCACGGTACAACAGTGCCGGCGAATGACGGTTAAAATGTTTCCACGATCTAGGGATTTCTACTCCGGCGGTCTACGATCGTATCGCGTTTATATTATTCCCTGCTGCAGCAAATATATTCAAACCGAATGAGAAGCTCACATCCTAATACGTCCTGACCGACACGATCGGATAAAAAGAAAAACACACTTTTATCGGTACTTCCAATACTATTCTTTCGTGTTCGATGCTCGATCTTATCGGTTTAACGGCTCGCTGTTACTTCAGACGATCTTCACACGAATCTTTCATTATAATTGTTAATAGACTCGGAGATTCACGGCGTCGTGGGTAGAAGGGAATTAACAAAGCTTGAATTAAGTTTCATGCCCT
Source organism: Halictus quadricinctus (assembly GCA_028454245.1). NCBI lineage: Eukaryota > Metazoa > Arthropoda > Insecta > Hymenoptera > Halictidae > Halictus > Halictus quadricinctus. The sequence continues at coordinate 11,835,548 of CM052125.1, read as the reverse complement.
TTGTGGTCCCCGTTGGTTTTAATGAGTACTAAGAAAAACATGAATCATTTTTATGCTTGGTATAACCCTTTTTATACCCGAAACAACACACCGGCAATAAATCCTGCAACGAATATACTTGTGGTGACCCACATAACGTGTATTTACATAACCAATGTTACACAAGTACTGTGGATTAATAATACATAATTGGGTTAGGTAATACGTTGATTAGGAGTTAAGTAATAGCTAAGTATCTACTTAGCTGCATTTTGTTTATTGTAACCAGTAACTATTTACAATTTATGATATGAATTATCTAGTTCAATCATCGCTAAAAACGTTGTAAAACTCAAAGGAATGCGTAAACAAATGTACCACGGATAAATTAATTAAGAGTGCAATAAACCACGGTCATTTTATATATTTCGCTGACGGGTACCACCTAATTAAGTTCCGCATTGTGCGCGTACCCGTAACCGAGCGTCCAGCGAAATCACAATTCAAATAATTAGGAATTCGTTTCGGCGAATTATATGTCTACCTTATATTAACCAGTTTGTGACAAGTTCGGGGTGGCGTTTGCGGGCAGGACAGTGAATAGCCGAGTAGTCGTGTGCAGTTTTGGGCGCGTGTGTTTGGTCGCATATTCGGGAACGGGCGAGCAAACATCGAATGCAGCGCGATACGTCAAAGCTCCGCGAGCGAGTTATAAATTCGACTCGCGAGCGCCGACAAAACGAACCCGGGCGGCGCCATTTGTAGATTGAATCGGTGATATTAGCGAAAAATTCATTAAACACCGTTGGATTTATAGATTATATACCTATCTGCGCGTGTATTAATAGCGGGCACACGGGGCCGCGAGCGATCTCTCTGCGCTTTTGAATTTCGAGCGCGATAAAGGCCTTCTCGATCTACCCTATTCCCGATTGTTTAATCTTTATTGCCAGGGAACACCTGATCGTAAATATTGTTATTTAATGGTAGACCGACTGGACCATATTGATCAATATAAATGATTTATCGTGCCTCTATAAAACAGATCTTACCGCCCGCCTATTATTTCCGCCAGGTGAATATTGATGCTGGCCGGTTCGATGTAATGGCCAATGGATTTTCCAGAAATATCCCGAAAAAATATGAGAATCAGAGAAGCGTGTATATCAGGTCGTCCTATAAGTAACGCCAGCATAGCGTGCGGTCGATAATTGAATAATAAAATACTGCTTCCCGAAATAGGTGGTTCGCTATTAGATAATACGTCGACGGAGATAAGCAGCAGCACTGACTTCTCAATGATTATTTTAATGGAATGAAAGTGGTCCGCTGCACAAACCAACAAATTACTCAAAATAATTTCGTTGTTCTAATAAAAGCTACAAGAATTAAAGCTTAAGCAGAGCTAAAAATCTTCATTTCATTTTATGATAAATAGAGCACGAGAAAAGTTTATTTGATTCAATAAAAATGTCATTATTTTCTATCGATACACACTTTTTCTTTTACTTCAGAAGTTTGCATATGTCACAAATTAATTCGCCAGAAGCCGAGTAATTCAATGACGACTTTGATACTCTGAGTCAAGACAGACCCGGTTCTGATGCAATTTGTATAGAAAGTAAGTAGGTGAAATTCCAAACAGTATCTTTAGATTCTGTAAAAAATTTTTGTGCCTTTGAATTCTCCAAATATTTTCGCTGTATTACATTGGATTTGCTCGCTCTTGTCACAAGTGCATAAAATCCGCAGTCTAATAATGGACTACACCAAAATCGATGTGCAAATATCCCGCTGCGAAACGATCGTACTGTCGAGAATTTTATTAAATCTCTATCATTTCCAATGACCGACATAAGCCCTAGTCAACCTACTAAATCGCTATGCATCCAGACGTAGCACGGTTGCACAAGTGTTGTAATTACTGGAGGAACGGACGGTGAAATGAAATTTCTGGTGAAAATTGTCACCTCATTCATCGACCGTTTTTTGTTCGATGCTGTTCTCCACCCCCCCCCCCTACTCCCGCCGAAGTTCACATCGGGGCTGGGGCGTTTATTAAAAATTTAATATTACAACAAATCCGGCAGCGAGCTTCGACCCTTGACTCGCTATGGGCAACGGCCGGGGATAGCAATACAAGCGTCCCGGTGAAATATTCACCGAGTATTCAGAGAAAAAGACTCTAATGAAAAGAAGAGACAGAGAGAGAGAGAGAGAGAGAGAGAGAGGGAAAAGAAGAGAAAGTAGAAGAGAAAGAGTTAGAGTGATAGAGGTCAGGAGTAATCCGTTGGAAATTAACCTTAAATCATCCCAACCCCTTAATCGCGAACGAATAGAGTGACCCATGAAAAGGCCAATCGAACCCAATCGAGGGATCGTAATACCTTTTTCTGATATCTGTAGAAGAAGCGACCAGTCACGGGGAGGGGAGGGTCACGTTCACCTTTTACCTCGAGGAGGTGGGCAAAGGTCACCGGAATCGATTTCTCTTCTCTTTGAAATGGCCAAAGCGTCAACCTCCCGAGCAGCGGCTAACCTCCCCCACGGTTTCTCCTTCAATTTTACTGCGGTATCGGATGTTTACCCTTCGTGGCTCGCAAGAATGCACGCGGTAGCTTCCGGGACCTCCCATGCGCGAAGGTGCAGGCAACAATGGGTGTCATCGTTTCTCGTTGTCGGAACGGTTACGGTGTTTCCTTCGCAAAAAAGGGTCACGTGTTTCGGTAAGAGCATCGTTACAGGTGAGAACGCCTCTTGTAATTACCAGCCAACGAACTGTAACTGATTGTGCTAAAACAATTAAGGAACGTGACTCGGGCCTTGAAATCTCGTAGAGGCGACTGTATACGGTAGCCGTTAGCGGACGGCTGGACGATCTTATCCATTAGTGATCTTGTCCTATTAAGCTTAGATGAATCTCGAGAACCACCCATGCTCTGTAAATGAACCCCCTGGACCCCGATCACCGGGAGACGTTACCCTGTTGAACGAGGAAACGAAACAATAATTAAACGAAGAAACCTTGTCGGACGATTGAGCCCAATGGTAACCTATGGCTTGTTACCTCTATTATGTCCGCCCGTTTCATAGTTAATGACGCGTTGTTCCCTTCTTCTTGAACAAACTTACAACAAAATGGTTTCACTATCTATAGAGATGAGAGATGATCTAAGAGTGTATAGACACTTTTGCTCGGAAATGTACGTACACTTGATTATGGAAGTGCTTAGTGGTTATTATTGGACAGCCGGATCTTTATACAAAATAAAATGTTCTATATCGATTGCAAGAGACGGCAGCTTGTTACAGTCTTTACTCGATAGATGTCCCAAATATCTAGCCGATAAAAGTCCTAGAACTACCGCGGGTGTACCCCGTGAGGGGCCGCGAAGCTCGAGTGTAAACAATAACACGGCTCAGGTATGTCTCCTGGATGATACACGACACTGGCAAGACCCGCGTTGTTGACATATATCGAGAATTCACCGAAGTAGTGTCTTCATTTTTTTTTTAGCATTCCACAGATTTGAAAATAATATACCGATTTTCCCAAGTTCTGTTAATCGTTTTTCCGTTTTAAATGGGACCTACCGAATTTTCTCCTAAACGGATAATTGATTGAATTATTAAAATGCTGGTTGCCCACCGAAGACGTTTACGATTTTCCTCCAAATTTTCCGGATCGAATCGCAGCGCGGTTCTAATCGAAGCGGATTGCAGGGAGCACGGGGCAAAGAAGAGAATTGAAAATATAGGTAACCGTAGCCGGCTCGTAAAACTTTTTCCTACTTGAACGGGACCAATGATTGCCGGCGGTCGTCGAGCAACGTTGCGACAGGACAGAGTTTTGCGGCGAGCCACACTGAGGTTCTGGACCTGTAATTCTCATCCCTCATTACGATGCTCGTCTCGTCTTGTAATACGAGGTCTCCCGACTGCGAATCGACCGGCCGGAGCCGTTACTACGAAGAGAGTGAGAGAGAGAGGGGTGGGGGGAAGGGACTGAGCACTCGTAATCCTAAAATGAAACTTCTCGCAGTTGCTGGCACCGCGGGTTATCGTGACGCGATGCCTCGAAGCGGAAGAGATACACGCCGAGACGGCGAGACCCTAAGACCCTAAGAGGAATGTCCAACTAAATGACGTCTTGAGTACTCAGCTTTTAACCCGTTGCACTGCCGTTTCCCCACCCACGCTGATACCGGACTCGGTTACGTGCCAATAGTCTCACCTCCGTGTGCAACTTCCGAAGATCGCCGTCCGATTCGCCCAGCTGGATTAACTTTCCCGAACCACGTTGCCACGAATCATGAATTTGGTAAAATTTAAAATGCACGATTCTAACATTAGAACTATCAAGCCCTAGACGATAGGACAATATAAATCGTAAAAGAAAAAATCTGATGTCCGCCATTTTTGACCGGCTCGGTAGTTCCAGTGTTGACACACTTACTACAACCCTTTGGGAAAGTGCTTTTTTCTTCATTCTCCAGAGATCGTCGATATTTAAATTGCGATGTTTTCGTTAAAAAGAAAAAAGAGTACAACAATACAATTGGACTCATTTTAAAGTCTCTACTTTTGCCGCCCTTTTTTGTCTGAATTTTGTTCATTCTTGTTCTATAAAACAGCCAAAAAGTTTTTAAATAATATTTTGTTGACCGTACAGAAATACAAACCGACTTGGTCGTCGTCCTCGAAGTGTAATGGTGGTCATAAATAGTCACTTCCCAAAGGTCAGTCCCCGACGCGGAAAGCGGAAGAAAATGACAGGGTATCTAATAAGACGTCACTGACCGCAAGTGCAACTCGGAAAAATAAAGTCTGACCGATGTTTGAGGAATGTAAGTATCCTCTCGCGTGCCACACGAAAGGAGCTCATTGTTGTCACCCGAACAACCGGCCATGAAGAATAGCTGCGAAGTACAGCTTCAAATGTCACTGATATTAATACAGGACTGGTCTCATTTGTTTCAACGACACGTTACAGAAATTCGCGAGCATACGGCACGGTGTTGGGCTCTTGTTGTTGGTCCACAAAGGGCTAGTAGAACGTGATACTCGTGTAACCCGTAATAAATGACGGAGACGCCGCAAAAAGCGTAATCGCCGCGTGAAGAGGCATTTATTCGCAAGGTGGTTATTTCGATTTCTTTTGTGCCGGTGGCGACCACTCGACGAACAGAGATCGCGTTGATTGTTGCCCGGAGCCGTTCAACTCTGACATTTATCGTTATACGATCGCCTACCGAATCGAAATGTTCCTCGACCCGTCCGTCACTGTAAACACGTTGTTCCCATAATGAGGGACAAGCTGATACTTGAACACTGATTCGATGTCACGATCTGATCTCGCGTCAATTGTGCATAACGCGCGAATGTTGCCACGCGTGATTTGCGTGCGACCGACTGACAAAGGTTCTCACAACATGTTGCAGTCTCATCTTTACTTAACAATTCCTTGGCAAAGCGCTTTGCTTTCTCTAAAATAAAAGTTAGATTGGACAGTCAGTTCCAAAAGAAATAGTACAAGTATCAGGAGATCGTAGGAACATTATCGTTTGTTAACAGACTGCGAACCTTTATGCAAAATGAAAATTGCAAACAACTTAATGGAGCTACGTAAACATTTCTGTCTGTTATTAATGATTTTAAATTCTTTTAATCTTTCTAGTATTTTAAATTGCATATTTATTTTTGAAATACGCAATGTTTCTGATGACATACTTCTATTTATTAATACAAGAAAAAGAAGTCGAGTGGTACTGAGTTTCCAATGGTAACAATTTCAATAAGAGAAATATAACCTAATCCAGATTGTACTATGAAGTGGCAGTATGTGATACTTCTGTGTTTTATTCTGAGTCTAGTGATCAGTACAGTGAAATCTTTATGTAAGTCGAAACCTCGGGTCCGTGCTGTGACATAGATCGTGTAGGGCTTCTATTTTCTGCTCGGCGACCGAGGGAGCTCGAGTTTCTCGGCCCCTCGCGGGGTATGCCCCCCAGTGGAGGGATTAGGCGAACTGACTAAGGTCGTGTAGCTCCGTTCGGCTTAGATCAAGACTTTACCGTACTTCTTTCACTCTCTTGTGAGTATAATATTTGGACAATCACCGCGTGTCCTTTTTTTATTTCATACAGGTTCATTTTTGCATTAATCTAAAAGAAAACCTCATTAGAATTTTTAACTTTAGATAAATTCGAAGGCAACAAATTTTGTCAAGCACCAATGAAGGAATCACAAAAATTAATTTACAACTTGTGTTTCTGAGCAAACTAAGAAAAGTACAATAAAACCGTATGCCGAGTTTCAAACTAATTGGTCATACCTTTCCATTTCTAAAAGAATCCCGTTTAGAGACAAGGTGAAACCTGATTACGATCAAACGAATCGCATTCGGAAAAAGATAAGTAGGTGCCCCAATACATCGCATCGATTACGATACCCGGTGTAATTAAAAAGTTTCGAGATTATCAATTCGGAATAGCAGGTGCGTTAACAGATTGCCCTCGAGCTAACTTATACCGGAGCGACAACAACTACGCGGCCGCAATTTCTAACAAGTCTGCGGTCTCACAATTTGCGGTAAAGTGCTGTTCTTGTTTCATAGTTCCCGATTCTGTCGATCGATTGTCTGCACCGACACAGATCGCGGGGATCGCCGCCATGCATTATTTGAAATCCCGAAATTACTTTCGGCCGTGCGTCGTGCCCCGAAACCCACGGATCACGGCGTCGTTACCGGATGTCCCCGGTGTTCTTGCTTAATCCGACCGTATCGGGCTTCCTAAATCTCATATAAACTTCTGGAATGACTTATGTATCGCCCGGTAATGTTTCCACGTTACGACTGACACACCGTTCCATTGTCGGAATGCATTACCGGTGTCGTATATCATCCTCCTCGAGGACATTCGAATGTATCGGCCACCGAGAAATCGCGGACAGTATCGCGACCGGCAAAAATTTTACACGTTGCCCTGATATGGCGTTTCGACGCCAAGTGGACGCGGCGAACATGCGTCACGACGTCAGATATTTTATTGGAACACTGCTACACTTTTCGCGCGATTTTTTTTTTGACGCGAATAAATTCGATTGAATTTTTCCGACGAAATTGGGCAAATTGAACTGAAGAAATTTTGAAACTTAATAATCTCCTTTACGCTTGTCAGAAAAATTGCTATCGAAAATTAAAATTACATAAACCGAAAACTACCTGACCGATTATCTTCGAATATTACTTCAACAATTTAACAGACGGTGAGGTTAAATATTTCTCATATTGTGACTGTAATAATTTGTTCGCTCACCGTAGCTATATAAAATTCGTAGAATAACGACATTAAAAAAATCAATTAAAAATGGCGGAGCGTGACGCACCGCTAATATTATCTGCGTTCCTCGATCTCCATAAACCTTGTCACTTTCGTTAATTACGAAATTTGATTCGGCGCAGTGACGCTGTCAGTATCATCCTAGTTAGATCACAGCATCAGAGAAGCAACTGCAGCTTCGTTAGCCATCGATCGGCCGCGCGTTGCTCACAGGGCGTACCGGTTTAGATCGTATCGACTCATTTTCCGGTCAATAATGATAATCATCGTCGAGGATCTAAATAGGGGGCCGGATCCGGTGCACGGTCCGGCCAATATCATCATCGAGCATTTCCTTATTTCAGTCGGACACGTCGATCAATTTCCAGGCACCGATCGAGCATTGTGCCCGCCGATTCGGCGAGCGCGGGTCCGCTCCAACACGCGTCGGTGCAACGTCATGGATCAGATAAAAGCGTAATTAAAGGGCTCGCGCGTTTATGCGGTCGCCGTGTTTGTTCTCGACGAGCCTCGACGTATATCTACAAATAACGGCGTCGGGATCTCGGTGTACCGTTTGGAAAACGGCTATGGGGAATGGGGACGGTTTTGATCGTGAAAGGGAGTACCGCGCGGAAGTCGGCAAATTGTAAAACGTGACGCAGATTACGCACAATAGCCGCGCGCCGGTCGTAGTAATAAATTATCATCGACAGGGGCCGACGTTAAACGTCATCGATACGGAAGCTGGCGCGCAGTGGTCCCAAATCTGGATTTAGCAGCTTCAATACAAGTGTCTTTTTTTAATGTTTCGGGAACCTAAATTATCTTCGTTATTAGTGGTCCGACAAAATTCTTTTCGTCATACGCACCTGCACTGGATTCGAGAAGCATTTGAACACTAAATTTCCGATTTTAGAAAAATTATAAATATTTGAACTCGTCTCAATGCTCTACTTTCGCAGAGCATCGTTCCTTTTTTTCTAGGCTATTTGTGCATGATATGAGAAACTGAAGATACATTTTTGGTCAGAAATAGTACAAATTAAATCGTCTGTAAAACCATCGACAAATTCTTTTTTAAATTATGTATTATGTTAACTCCTTGTATCGTGTTTATTTTCCGATTTTGGAACTTCTTTGACGTTCATAATTGATTAGGATAGAAGGAAAATTTATGTTTGTTTCACGTATTCCCCAATCGCCAAATATTGACTTTAATAAAATAGAATTCCATGTGAATTTCAAGGGGATTAATAACATTCATAGCCAGCAGGTTCCGTTCGAAGTCTTCGTCACGAATCATACTTGGTCTTATAGTATAAGAGGTTGATAAAGATTTGCTTGTAAGATCGTAAGGAATACCGATTTCCGTCCGATTTTCGCGAAGAATCGACCAGCGTGCCCGCATGGAACCGTGCAAACGTTGAAAATTCGTGTCCCGCCTCGCTCCACCTGGTCCAGCCTTTCTTTCCTTTGGCTCCGAAACTGGAAAACGTTAAAAAGAACGCGGATACAACGTCACTCTGATTATCACGTCGGCGTATCGCGGCGCCAGCATGCTTTATTTCTTGTAATCCGACCCGTTCACCGTGAATTTCGCGCATGGAAGGTCACCGTAATGTTTATTACGCGCGATGCTTTGTTAGTTTGGAATTGCTCCGCGCATTTGTCACGCGTGCAGCCACGGGGCCGCTCGAGCGGTTAAATTAGAGGCCGCGAGATTTTGAAAACGTTATTAGGACGCTGATGAGCGCAGCCGACGAGCTGAGACATCCCCACGGCTTGTTGTCACTCTGTTATTGGAATGTATGGCGAATATAAAGTGGCTTTTTAATGCTTGCATTTTGTTTTTTGATGATGCGCAGAAGGGTTCGAAAAATGTTCAGAATATTTGGCATTATACGTAATAAGATTGGAATACTTTGCTACAATTCAAGGCTCCACTGACAAATTAAATATAATATTTATTACATAGTTTTATAGAATAATTCAAACAGATGAAAATTGAAAGAACCTTCCCTGCTTTATCTTTCCTAAATTAAAAATAAAATATTTTGAACATTTTTATACACTAGAAACAAGATTTGGATCCGAAAGAAAATTGATCAAATATTTTCTTTTATCATGTATTCTATGTATTTAGAATGCACATCGTGGATTATACATTTTGAATTTTTGGGACCTGATATGTACGCGGAGGGTTTAGTATTATAAATGACAAAATTGCCATAATTAAATAGCACCTACTTAATTCTAACATGAAAATGAAAACTTTCCAAGTCAATTATAGGGAACAGAAATAAAAATGTATTCTTTCTTCTGATAATTTTAATAAGTCGAAAATAATAGCACAAATTCAATGTCTTCACAGTTTTGTATTTCTTCTATTCAGTTTCGTCATAAATGCATACAACCCGCAGTCTAATCATCACCGAAACTCTGATATCAAAAGAATGATTATCACGATGAAGATACTAAATATTTCATCTATCCAATTCGAAGCATCCATCCGCAGATATAAGTACTTCACGAGCTGTGTGTTTAGTGTGGCCAAACCGATTAATCGCCAACGATCCTACTAAAATATTTCGTCGGTTCAGCGAGCGCATAATCAACCGGCCGTGAATCCTCGTTGGTCCTCGAGGCTTTAAATTATTGATATTCTGACGGAGGATGTCCAGGCTGTACTGACCAAATAATTTTCAATAAACGAGGGATAAATTTTCAAGATTGATCGAGGTTTTTTTCTCACCATTATTAGAGGTCGTATGTTCCTCCCTGCCTCCCCCCCTACTCCCCACATGCATATACGCGGTACAACGGGTATGCATTCATGTATTATACGCACCGGCATAATGATGTATGGTGGTGGTAATATGTATTTCGGCGGCGAAGCGACGCGTTAGGCGCAATGTCGATAAATCCGTCTACGAGACATACGTCGTACTTGAAGATGGCACCGGGACGAAGAAACTATCGAACACCGGTTTAAATCGTAACGCCAGAAAGTTTCGGCCCGGCGAATCTCGATAATAAGAAATCCGCGGCGACGTGCCCTGTAAAACCTACCCCGGGCGATGCATCTCAATTATGCGAGTCGCTATCAACCGACGTCTCGCGTACGCGATTCTGTGGCCACGTAATGGTATTACACCGAATTAACACGGATGCCGAGACATTCTATCAGTCGGATCGCTCGGCGCAGTTGCATCACTAACGCAATAACAGTATGTTACTGATCATTAGATCGTGGATCTTCATGCGAAATGAAAACTTTCATCGATTGCAATAAATGGAAACCAAATAGAAAGTTTTATCTTTCTTTAATAAGCTTTAAAATGAAACCAAGTTTATAATTGTATCATTTTTTTTTACGAAATTACTCATAGTTCAAATACTTATTGACAAATTCTTGAGAATCGGAAACATTTAAATATTTTCTCGATCTCCGAGTGGAAAAATAAATATGTTGAGCATCATGTACCGTTTAATAAAAAATATAGTGTTAACCGAAGACATTATTCAGGGTAAAATTAATTTTCTTTATTGACGGTTGATTACAATAGTGCTTGCTTTAATTGATAACTTGTGTTTAGAGAAAAGTCAATTTGTTTAACGTTACTGGGAAAAATCGGACGTTTCATGTGTCACTAATCGTACAGACAAAACGATAAAAGAAGAAGCTACAGTGTTTTCTCGATATATGTCCACAAAATGGATTTACCCAGGACATAGGTCGGATAGAAGGTACTATTGTTTGATACACTGTCGCACTTTTCTTCTGTTTGCAGACGTTTGAAAGAAATTATTTCAGTCCCCAACAGAGTCGTCAGAAGAACGTTCTGGATTTCGAAAAAAGGGAAATTTACTGTTGGAATACTTTTGGAAGTGGTTGTTGAAATTGGCCGGTTTTTATCGCGTCGCAAGTACCGTGCATGTTTACCGTGGCGGACTGATCCTCGGAAGAATCCGCTAAAACATGGAACTTCGGCGAAAGGTTCATTCGGTATTCAAGTCGTAACAACCGTGCTGCGTACCTTCTTGGTTTTTAAACGACTGGGTTGCGTGAAACACAAACTACGAAAACGAGTGTGTGTGTGTGTATTTGTGTGTGCAAAATTCTCTATTCGAAAGGACCGTGTCTCTACACAGCGAATTAATGGGAATAAATAAGTTTATTAGCGGTCTCAATGGTTAGCCCCCGATCCCCGTCTTCGCAAACTCATTTTTCGACCTCGGCCCTTCACTTTATTCTTCCTCGCTTCAACTTTGTATCCCCAGATGGTGTAACTTACGTGCTACTGTGTTTCGACGCGACCTGCTCGAACTTTCTACTGTTCCTCAGCTCGCTAACTTCTTTCCCCGAGATAAAGATTTTTTACTTGGCCATCATCATCTTTCTTTATTGCTTTATATTTCCGCTTCCTCGGTTAGAAGAAATTTGTTGATATCTCCCGCGCCGAGTTCCCGATGCATCCACTGGAGCAGCGGTGATGGAATTTCCTTGAAATTACAGATAACGAATAAGAATGAAGCATCTCGCGTCCGTGCCGCTTCCTCGAGAATATTCGCGAAACTACTGCCAGTTTGTAATTGTGATACACTTGTATCTATTTGTAGAGGATGCGCAATATAAAATTATTAATTCTTCCTATCATTTTTTCGGCCTTGAAAACTGAATTAAATATGCATTTTGTACTAATTAAAATCTCATTTCGTGATCAATCAAACGACCACAAAATAATGAATTATTCTACTCGAATAAAATCATCAAGAAAGAAAATAAATGCCTACGTTGCTCTTGTGTCTATCAATCGATTCAATTTTGCACGAAAGACTACCTTCTCTGTCGTTTATGATTAGACTTTTTTTATGCGAAAATAAAAATTGCCCAAGTCAATTAAAAAAAAAAAAATGCATTTCGTTTTTTAATCATTTTAACGAGTTGAGAATAATATATTAACATCGTTCAACTCTTCCGATGTCTGTACGAATTTGCATTCTACCGATTGTTGTCGTAAATAGATCAATTCCGGAGTCAGCTGACTGAATGAATAGTCTATCGACGTACGGAGATATAAATCAATAATATACCTCGAGCACGTTAATAACAGTCGCTGCAATAATTCCCGACGAATGCCTTATATTTCGCCGGGGGGTATTCAATACGGCAGCGATTGTAGCAATGATCTTCAAGAAGAATCACGTTATACGAAACTAATTCTCCGCAGGTCTCGGCGAATGCTGCGGTTCAAAAGAAACAACCTACCCCCTTTTCTTTCCCTTGATCTGTGTTTTCCGAGCGTGGTAACGAGGACAAGTCGTTGCTCGTTAAAAGAAAAGCCTCGAGAGACAGAGAGAAAGAGGGAGAAAGAGAAAGAGAGAGGGAGAGAGAGGAGGGGAGAGGGGGTCTAGAATCAGACTGTGAGTTTGCTATCCGTAAAATCCATAGCGAACGATTCCTCCTCTGGACCTCCTGTCCTTTTCCAACTCTGTTCCCGCTATCGTCCTTACCTCTCGGCTCCGTTTCGACCTTTTATTATGTTGATCCACCGGATGTTGTCTACTTTACAAGTATATTGCGAGCTTTTATTCTCACGGCGAAAAAGCACTCGCTCTCGCGTGCATATTCGCGATTCGAGCCTTCATTACGGATGTATACGTCGTCGATAAGATACCGTCGACTTACGCGCTCATTTCAATACGAAAGCCTTGGCGATGCGTTGTAAAACCAGCCACCGCCTACAGGCGATCTCAACAATAATACGACTTTATACGCCATACCGGTGCGAGCACACCTATCAACCCCGCGACGCACCTGAGACGTTCATACGTATTCGATACCTCGGAAATATACGCAGCCCCGGAAACGAGGAGCTCTGCTTCCTCTTCATTTATTTGCCTCGCGTGCCAAGTAAACTGCCCGAGTTGTTGTTGATTATTTTCATGCGTGCACCGCATCGTAATTATTCCAATGATATAGATTTCATGGTTTACTCTGTTTCTGGAAAGCGAGTCTTTTACAGTAACTAATTTTTCTTGAACAGTGTTTGTAATTGCGTGTATTTTATGTTTTCAATGCTGAGCATCCGGGTTGTGAAAATTTTGTGGTTTGGGGTGACTAACATACACAATATGGCTTAACTTTGCCTCAGGAAACCAGAAAGTTTTAACTTTCTTTTATACAGCCTTGTAGATTTTGGGGGAAAAATGCCGAAAATCCAAGTTTCAATCCTAGGAGATCGCTAGTTCAAAAGTTATAAGTGTGTAAAGATGTGTTTTTGACAGGTACGGGCACCGCCATGTTGGTACGTAGTCACCGTCGCTCGTCGCTTGACGACCGAAAATCCCACATCTTTACACAAACATAACTTTTGAACTAGTGGTCTCCTAGGATTGAAACTTGGATTTTCGGTATTTTTTACCAAAAATCTACAAGGCTGTATAAAAGAAAGTCAAAATTTTCTGGTTTCCTGAGGTAAAGTTTAACCTATAATATAATGTATAAACGGATGGAATGGTTTACAACCTTATACTTACGACACCTGTCAAGACATTCGGAAAAATTCATCAGCTAGCCATTTTTAAAGGTGTATTTAACTTGCAAAACTAGCAACTATTAAAAGGATGTCTGATACTGATTATTGAGAATAAAACTGGGATAGTAATAGCCATTTGATCTCTCCTCCTCTCAAGCGACGCGCGACGCGACGTTGTTAAATCTTCCTGCTATAAATAACTTTCGTAGCTGCGATAGAATCCAACTGTTGACCCAGTGGTCTTTATCATTTTTGAAAAGATATTATTGTAAAGTCGCAAAGCGTCGCTGAAATATCTTCTAAATTCTCGTCGACCTAGTCATTTCCTGCTAGGTGGTTTCGCAACTTCATTTATTTATGGACCCGCAGATGTTTGATATTTCTTTTTCGATTTATAATTTTCTGTAATCTTTTCCATGGTCGAGAAACAGGGTTCTTCGCACAGCTGTTGGACGTATTAGTATTACAACTTAATATCGCAAAAATTTATTTTCAAATAAAATCTCAAATATAAATCTGTCACGAAGTTAATAGCAATAAGCGGTAAAAACTGTTGTATAAATAAAAATCGGTGCAGATTGGAGAGGGTTCGTGTTCGACGTAAGCGGATTCGCAAGCGTTATTGTTGCGGCGGTTTCGCGGAAATCGTGAAGGTGCATTAAAATTAGTGTTTATTTCGACGACCGTGAAATACGACGAGGGAGACTTCGCAGGGAAATAAAAAAGCCGCGATCACAGGTCTGAAAAACGTGTTCGGGCAACGATAATGGACAGTAGGGCGTGCTACGAATATCAGGAACGTTCGCGTGAACTCATCTTCGGTTCTGCGTTGCACCTGCACCAAGTCCCATGCGAAAATGCGAGCCCACGGCCGGACCACGTATTATGCAGATGACCGGCGATCCGAGAAATGAAAATGACGCGGTCCGTTCTTTCTTTAAATCTTTCTGCCCGACGGTCTTTATATTCCCTCGAAAACCAGAGAACCAAAGAGCGAGCGATTTGCATCATTCTGCACAGCTGTCTCTCGAACGGTTAACTTGTTCTGCAACTGGATAATTAATTGCCGACCGTGTTGTTAATCAATCTTTCGGTAAGTAGCCAGTGTCTTATAATTAGACTGTAGATCTTTATACATTTATGACAGAAGTAAGTACAATCTTGATCGAAGCCGAACGGAGCTACACGATCTTAGTCAGTTTCTCCTATCCCCTCCACTTTCGCAGTCTAGCAACCAGGCATCAAGAATCGTGAGAAACGATTAATATAATTTCAAATATAATAATTTGTAATTAATAAAAGATATAATTTTAATAACTTCAGAGTAGATTTCAGGTCAATTATACTTGCAGTATTTGTTATCGTCAGCTCGCATTTTTGTGCGTTTAAGGTATATTTTAAGTATGATTGCACACCTCTAGATTCGAAATATTTGTATAATACGCGAACGAATAATTTCTAAAATTATAACGTATGATTAGACAAAGTTTATTTTGCTGTGTGAAATATCTGCTCGCGCGAAACATCGCTGAGAATTGTTTCTCGATTAATTTATGGTGACAAGGAAATCATAATACACGGTCAGCGGAAACAGTGGCAATTTGTCGGAAGAGGATCGCTATCGCGAAACTTACTTGATTTCTTCACGCTAGAGCGACCATTCATCGCGTCAATTCGTCCGAGAACGATGAGTTGAGATGATCGATGTAGGCTCAGCATAACTGCCGGGGGCATTAAATGCTAAATTAAAAAACTTCTGGACTCGAAAATGGGGAACTCGTAAAATTCCATTAGAGCGGGTCGTTTTCAAACTCGACTTGATTGCGGTCTAGAACTTGCAGATATTTTACAAAGAATAATGGCTGCCGACGTATATACTCATCCTCATATTTTAAACACACTGCCTATGTGTTTCAAATATATAACTGGAAGAATATTAAATATAAATGTCATATCAAATCTAAGTAAATTGAATCATTGTATTTTTACAGCACATTTTCAAGGTCCACTCAATGGTCGAATACGTTACGTTCATTAACTGCGCGAATTATGTTAGCACGGAATAAGGCACAAAATAATAAAACTATCATGGGTCACTATAAGTGTCCCACCACCTTCCTGTACATCACCCGTAGCATTTAGTATAAACGGTTTGCGAGCGGGACGAAGGAAAAAGTTTACGCTCTATCCCAGCGGGGACGCATTATAGCTAGAGCAGGTGACTATTTCGGATAATGTCCCGTGCACTGAAATGCGTTTTTGTAAGTCCGAGCGGGGTTAATGCATCAGCTATTAGAACCTCGTGCCGCGACAGGAGAACGCCGCGCGCATAAATTATGCTAACGTCATAAATAGAAACCGTGGGCTCTGCAGTCTTCTTCTTCTTTTTTTTTTTCTTTTGCAACAGCAGCAGCAGGAATTGTATGTCAGATTTGTTGCACACTCCCTAATCTCTCGAGATTTTTTCCAGCTGGAAACTCGGCCGGCCACGAGTGTCGTCGGCGAATGAAAAACAAAATTGAACAACCGGAAAGAGGGAAACAAAATAATGGGAAAAGGGAAGCTGGCTGGGACAGAGTGGAACAGAGTGGAACAGAGTGGAACAGAGTGAGACAGAGTGGGGCAGAGTGGAGATTCGCTTGGAGAAGAGAAGAGGAGAAGGAAGAAGAAGAAGAAGAAGAAGAAGAAGAAGAAGCAACACGAGAGAGGATAGGCAAGAGGGAAAAAAAGGACGAGGAAGGGATACAAGGTTGAGGAGAAGCTGGAAAAGGACGAAATCTGCTTCACGGAGACGGGAAACCATCGGCACAGTAATCGTAATAACTATTCTCCAGGCGTGTTTCACCGGGAGCGCCATCGAGCCGGCGTAAATACGAACATAAATTTCCTCATGGTCCTTCTCTGCCCTCTTTCCGCGTTACATACTGACCATCCCCAGAAAGCGTTAACTGTTACGGATCTTCCACTGTTTTTCACCCTCTTCCACTTAGCGTTACGGATCCAACCAAACCGGAACAGAGTACCGAACGGTTTTACATTTGTCTGATCGTCGATTGCGCGTCGACAAAACGATAATAACCGTCTCGCGACTTTCCACACCCTCTTTCCCGGATAATTATGGCTACGATTTTTGTTCTCCGATTGCTGCTTTTCTCTCGAGTTTCTTTGCAGCTCTGAATAGGCTGTGTCCTGTGTGGTTTCGATGCTACGGTGCGATATAAACCTGAAACGTGTTATTTTATACGATAAATTTAGTTGGGAGAGAGGCGATAAGTATCTTGAGTAAGTAGTACGTCTATTATAGCGAGATTATGCGGACAAATAAACCGTTTTAAGGTGATTTCGGCCATTAGGGATGTTATTTGCATCATACTTAACGCGTTTGATACCGAGGCGCAGAAGAGGATGTCCGATACAGATCATAATTTGTTCTTGCACATTTCTACTGTACTTTGCATAGTTTCACTTGTGGCATGTAAAATGTAACTAATCGCAGTGAGCATTCAGAACAGTGTCAGTCATTTTAATCATTTTAAATAATACAAAATAGCAAATACAATTACGGTAACAAGTTACTTGCGTTGTTTAATTCTATAGAACGTTAAAAAAGAAATGAAAAACAGAAAAAATCGATTTTTTGAAAAGGGACGAAACAGAATACCTCCTTAACCGTTCATTGTCCGTTGAATGATTAATGCCGGGTTCATGATCGAAGGACATGGAGTCGCCGGGTATTTTCTTTCGGCAGATAAAAGCCGCAGTGTGCTTCACCGGTTACGTTTTCTTTTATTAGCCCAGAGAAAGGTATTATTGTGATACAGTACCACCCGGTACGGGAAGAAACGGAAACCATTATTCACGCGGATATCTTTGCGGAAGTTTAGTTTGTAGCTGCAAGAGAAGAGCGCACCGCGCCGCGGCAGAAATATCGTGGTCATTAATTAAGTAATGAGAAAAACTACGCCTGGTGAATTAGGTGCCCCTGTCTTTACATGTACACGCACACAATCATATATATATATATATATATATATATATATATATATTTTATTTTACATGAAATAATAATATTTTTTCACTACTACAATTATATATTGTCTTTTCTATCTATTTCGAATTGTGTCAAAATCCTGTCACTCCAAAATCGATTTAAAATCTGACACAAGCTAGTTCAAACGCAAATACAATTTATCTGTGACCAAACTGTGTTTCGGTACAAAGTCACGAAAGTCGAGAAAGGACAATTAATGAGAATATCGGAGAAATAAGAATATCGTATCTCGTTCATCGAGAAACGTCAATTCGGAGCAATCTAGCAAAAGTTCATTGCCCGAGGAACGTATATTTCCGTTCTCCTCGATTAACAATTTACAATGCGCGTTTCGCTCGTCTGTCAATGAGTCTGATATATTCGCAAGTTTTACTGTCCCCGTCCGCTGTAATGACACCGAAAAGCGTTCGGCCGATAAAGATCGCGTTGCTACTTCTCGGGTAAACGGTAAAGAAAAACGGGGACGACAAAGCGATCGGTGGCAACGAAAATACGATGTGACTGACAGGCTTCGTGGTTTATTCGACAAGTCGGTGAACAGAGCGAGGCGCACGGGGAAGCCTATAACATCGTATTCAAGTTGTGCTTCGGGTTAACAGCCTGGGTGTTCGACGGCGTACCATGATGTATGATGTGGTGTCAGGTTCCAATCCCCTGGGAATGCCATGAAAGCGGGTTCTGTGCTCGATGTAAAATATCGTTGATCCGGGCACGCGGACTGCACCACCGCCAGACACACTTTGAGCAGTTCACGAGGAGATTCTGAATAGCGGGCACCGATTACGAGCGTTTTCGAATCCCCGCTCAAGTGCCGGCTATCTCTGACAATCTGAAACGTGACTACTTGTAATGACTTTTTAATAGTCCTTTCCCGAATCAAACCACTGGCCAAGGATTATTCGTACACTGTTCGCGTGCTATCCCGGGATTCCGAACGAAATTTTTTAGTCCTGTGGGAAAACCGTTCACTTATCGCGCTATCGAACACCACCACTGGTCTCTACGAGGTTTTTACGGTGGAGTTAGAGTTTCAGACACTTGGGCTCTGGATTTGATCGTGGATTGTATTCAATTATGCATCGAGACGTGGCGGAATTTTGAAGCTTCTTGGGAATGGCTCCACCTGACGGATGTTTATCAAATAACATGTATTCTTATTATTGTCGGTTTCGTGTTTATTGATCAAGTTCTTAAATTAGAACGATGTGGCACACTGTTTTAGAAATGACAACTCGAGAAAAATAATTTAACTACCAACTCTATGTAATGGTTCGAATAATAATTTATTTTTTAATAAGTAGACATATTTATTTTACTTATAATTCTTACAAGAACTGTGTGAATTTCCTTTCAATCGATTTAAACATTTGATTCATACATTTTACAAAATTCACTTTTAGTTCGTATACTGTAAATTCATGTTTAAAACTTGCATAAATTATTATAGATTTATTTTTATACCTTATTTTGAACCCGCTTAGGACCGGTATAAATCAATTTTCACGTCACATACAATTTTTATGAATTAATTGACGAATACTTATTTATACTATTGAAAAATACTTTGATTTCCCATGCGCGTAATCACTGCACAATCCTTGCAAAAAGAAATGATGTTGTCCATGGTACAGGATGAACATTTGCTTATCGTAGCCCTTGCAGTATCATGCGAACGGTATTATTATTAATTTTGCATAGAGAACAGAGAATTTCTGCATCCAAACAAATTTTAATCTTCGAACATTATATGCGTCGTTATAGAACATGCTATGATTAATGCGCGCACCGTTGCATCGAGTTTAAGTTACGGATTAAAACTTCGATCCGAAGCGAGTGGAATGCGCACGGTGAATAATCATTGTCAATTAGTGCATAACAGAACTGTTTCTCCTTTGTAAGATTAATGAGAGTAACATCGGTATATATATATATATATATATATACGGATCCTAACTCGGAATCAATATGTTAGCGTTCGTACGGTCAGAAGCCAGCAACAGAGGAATACCTCTTTCGCATAGTCATCAAGTCAGGAGAAAATTCATAAATCTACTGTAGAAAATGTAACGATTGATGTCGGTCACGTGATTACAGTTCATTGAAATGTTCAATGGTGAATATTAGCATTACGCATGTAAGCATTATATGATTTGTTAAATTGAATGCTAGTTTAATTCTTTAAGTTCTCGACGCAGTGGGAATTAGAATTATGTAAATGTATGACAGTGAAATAAAAAAAAAAATGTTCCCCCGTTGCCCTATTCATAGCAGAGGGGAAATTTCAAATTCTTTGAGGAACTTTTAAATCTTTTGATACCAGCAGAATGCACTTAGAAAGTACACAGAGTCGAAACAGGTTGATTAATATGATAATTAGTTGGAAAGCAACGACATTGTCGCTGCTAACATTTGCTACGATTAATTGAAAACAACGCTTGGTTAGTATTATTAAAATAAAATGTACTGATTAGCAAAAGTAAAATTAGTCTGTTTCTGAATCTGTTAAATTTGAATTCAATCTAATAAATACATTTTGTACTTTCCAAAATTTTATTTAATCTTTATTTCGTGTAACTTTATTTTTTAAAAATCAAACTGTTTATAAATGAACACATAATGATCCAGTAATATTTGCAGAACATCTGCATCATCATTAACAGGAATATTTTCTTGTCTCTAATTTCATTTATGACATTCCTTGACCCCTACGTTATCATAAAAAATGATTAAACATTTCCTCTTTCCAAAGTAGAATTAAATCAAAGTAATGAAGCATGTCCGAGCAACCAATTTCTGATAACAAGGCCACCGAATGAGCAGGTAATCGCCCAAAGTCTTTGAATTTTAAATCACGTGCATAATCACTTCCTTCTGGAAGGAGCAAGCAATTTTCTAGACGTAATGAAAATCAAAGGGAAGCATCGGACTCTCGTTTTGGAAAATTAAAAACGCAAGTGGGAGATTGAGCGGCGCGCAAGCCCGATATAAATAAAATGATCGTCGATCCAGCATTATGGACACGTGTGCGCCGGTGATCGAGGCGTAGATCGGTTCCCGTAGACTTAATCGTGGTCTCCGATTACAATCCGATCTCGACAGGCATCAGGGTTTCATAAAAATTTCGTTAAACCTGACACCGGTCGATCCGCATGCGCAGGTTCGTGCGATTAGTTTCCAGCGAGCTTTACGAGATTCAAAGTCGATCGAGTTTTCCCGCATTGCAACATGCTTCGGAGTTAATGGTGCATTCGATACTTGTTGCGGTGCAGCCAGAAAACAAGTTCGAATAGAAATATACATGTTCTTCCATAATATTAGTAGAGTGCATTTTTTCTACTATATTGGAGAAATAATAAATTGCATAATCGTAATGCATTTTCATATGACAAACGTGCTATGAAATTGCATACATTTACGAATTTCCAAACAATTGCGAAATGCAAGATTTAATAAAATACATTGCTCCTTATTTTTACGTTCTACTTTAATCTGCTAAAAGCATGCGTTGGAAATACAATAAAATTTCGTTGAATTTATTTGTAGAAACGTCGATTTATATGACATCTGCAATTTAATAATAAATATAGTAGTTCTACGTTAGTATGTTAAATGTTGTAATTATAATTGCAATTAGAGTTTTTAAGCAATTTAACCATTTTTCTTCTCTCCGTTTAATCGATTAGTATTGTTTATGGTTAAGAATTGTTAAGATAATAATTCAACTCATCTAATTCAATTCTTTCATTAGAAAATCCGGTGATATGATTTATTTTAGATAATTATATAGAGAGACTAGGACAATTTTTAATTGTTCTGTTCACAGGCGGCTCACACCTATCTCTTCAGCGGAGATAAGGGTTGACAGTGATGAGAGCGCGAGAGAGGAAACGAAAGCCCCATGATGCGATGGAATTGCTGATGCCAGAATAAAGGGTTTAAAAAGTGCGATTATGAGAGAGAAGTAACGTATTTTTCCGTTTACGTATAAAAGCTTATTGTTTAAACGCGCGAGAGGCGCTAGCTTAAGCGAATACAGTCGAGGCAGTTTGTTCCCGCCGAGTCGTTTGTTATTATAAAAATGTACGTAAGAAATGAGATCAAAGTTTCTATTATACCGGGATTACCTGTTGCTGTTTGCATATTTCCACGATGGTGGGGGTTAAACAAGAAATCCTCAATTCAGAGGTAGTATCGTTGAAACTGCATTATTCGAACCCATTCTCAAACATGCGTTGCCAGAGTATTGCCCTCTACTTGTAACTTTACTGAAACGTTCAATCGAAATTATTAAACAATATTAACGCAGTGCATTTTAAAATTAATTATGAGTTTCAGTACGGATTCTGCATAGTGAATCTGAAAATGTGAATTTTCAGGAACACTGGTAATTTTATGAAATTCAATATCGTAAAATTGAAAAAGTTATATGATACGAAACCAAGAAGCTTTACCATTAATTAAAATAATAATATTCGTAAATACATACACGTATGTAAAAAAGAAATCATTTTGTTCAATGAAACCTTCAACTTGTCTACCTAAAATTCGTACATTTAATGTAATTTTACGGAAATCAATGTGTGAAAAATTGATTTTTGTTCCAAATAAACTGACAATGTCTATTTTTAGAGTAGTTGCCTTAGGGAGACATTCAAGTGGGGAAGTAGTTCACGAAAAACATATCTGAGTATGTTCTCCAGGTTTCCAGATGCATGTACTTACGTGACCCATTAACACTCAGTTAACAGTTCACGAACTGTACACTCTGGATTTAATAGCGTTACCATGCGATTGGAATCCGACTAAGGCTAGCCAACAGTCTGCTAATCGATAGAAAATTATACCGAATGGAAAATCGAAATCTTTGAGCAATGCAAGAATATTTACACACTTGTACAGCCCATTTCCATATATTATTCAGAAATGTGAGTGATTAAATTATTAGAGATACAGTCTGAGAAATGAATGGATCGTTAACACGAAGATTAAACATCTCCTTAAGTCATGATTGGACTCTGAATTTTTATGGAAAATAAAAATTGCAAGAGACGGGAACCAAATATGCATTTCTTTCTTACCTTATTACTAAATATTATATTGATCTTCCTAAATTCTTTTAAGCTGTCCACTGTTTTAAATTGCTTCCACACATGTTTTGCCACTAAAATACGCATTGATGACCGATTGTACACGAGATGAACCGAAGGAAACTATCAACAGTGAGAAAAATAGATTCGTTAGGGTCTGTGACCGACCTCTAACGGGGAAACAAGTAGTAACACACGATTGTGAAGAGTCGCAATCCTCTGGACGCTACGTCGTGAAAGCTTTGAAAACAACGAGGCACACGTAACTAATCCGAGAATGTTCCTGAACGTTCACAGGGGATTTAGGGACGGTACCTTCGGAGATACCTACTCGATGAGGATTAGGAAGTGATTTGCAGGCGATTCCCGATAGCGACGGAAACACGAAAGCCGGAATTTATCGCGATCGCAGAGAGTTCTCGTAGTCATGAAGTTTCGAGGGGTGTTATCTCGCGCGTGCACCAGCTATGCACGGAACTATCAGTTTTCATGAACATGTTTATGACGCAAATAAGCGCGTCCTCCCCTCTCAATCGGAAACATATGTTTCGTGACGCTCATTAACCCGGTTCTGACTGGTTCTGCGTGCTCAAAATTTGTAACGGAACCATTATAAACTTACACACCGTTTGCCGAACACGAAATTTATTTTGCGTATTAAACACACCTCCTTCCGAGCGAGTTTCGAACCGCGATAACGCTTATCACGAAATTACAAAGATTAAACAGGGTGGGTGGCAGGGAGGGGGAGCGGGGGCGGATGTTCGTTCGTTTGCATCGGTTAATTTTGAATGGATCCTAAATGTCACCGAAGCCCGGTATTTATTCAGAATAAATTTTCCAATGCAATTTTGCCCCGCCTCCCTCCCTCCTCCCAGTTCATTGGCCATTCGAATTCTGGGAAATCGTCTAGTTGTTTTTCTGCCAGGCGATGAATTCATTTGCATGCGCGGCCGCGCATGCACGCGAGACTGTCTACGGCCGATCAATTTCCGACCAATTCGGACTCGTTCATAATCGAGGAAGCATTTCTAATTTTGTTTGCACTTATTTGTCGCGCTGTTTTACCGAAATTCTCTAAACAACATGCAGCATGCAATAAACAGCTTATTTTATTCTTGTTACTTACGCGTTGTACGTTTTTTGTTGTGCATTATTTGATTTAGTCAATGTATTTTTTATGTAATTGATTTCCATTGGGATTTCCCAGATTTCATTGGGACAAAAGAATATGTTGGGCATGTTCAATTTTCACGATTTAACACGGTTCTTAACTTGAAGTAAATTGTTACTCGAATTAAAAAATTCTAGTTGGGAGAGAAAAACGCATGTAAAAAAAATTTATTTTCAACATAAAATTGTGGTTAAAGCATAAGGGAAGCAGCAACCCAATAATGTGCTTAATTAAGACGCTTCGCAAAAGGCTACATTGAGAATAAAATGTAGAAAACAATTAATTAGAATACACGCTACTTATTCGAATTTTTACTGGTATATTTAAAGAAGTCATAATTTGTAAACGAAATAAAAAAGATCATTTTAACTACCGTCATTAATACGTAAAATATGTTATAGACAAATGGGGTTTAACAAGTAATCTTCAAACTACATTTGGCAGTATTAAACTTTTATGTTCTTAAACGGAACAAAATGAAACTTTATGATTTATGAAGACCTATCTTCATATCATTTATTACATCTCGAAGCAAGATAAAATTTTATGTCACGCGCAGAAACTGCACACAAGCCGAAGGAAATTGAGACATTTGCATCGTCCAACTTAAAGTAACAAGCAGATTGCAGCGGAAGTGCATCGTGAGCATCAGCTCGTTAAAAAGTCTTGTATACTTTGCTGTATGATAACAGGAATTTGTTCTCAGGCTGCTCATCGCATACCAAAAAAATGACGTAAATCATTTTTCTTATACACATGTAAGAAATGACTGGTGTTGAGCGGTTCTACTCACGAGCCAGACAGTGTCAGACCGCATAATGTCCTCGTCAAGACGCCTCGAGGGCGATCCGGTCGCAAATTACAGCTATTAATTAATTCGCACGCCGTTGCGAAATGCGAGAATTATGACCGCTTTCGAGCCATAAAACGTATTAATTCCCGAAACCCGTGAGCATCAACCGAAAAGAACCATAATTGTTACGTAACACGGCAATCTTCGAGAACTCGCTGCGTCGAAATTTCACGCTTCTGTCAGCCGATTTCAATGATTTCTATTATATACCGTGTTCTACGTCCTTAATCGTGTATCCAAAGTATCATCGTTATCACAGCTTCTGCTTATCCCCGAACGGATCTTCTCTCCCCTGTAGTCTGTTCTTTTTTTTTTTTGATCGAGGAGACCTGAGACACCGATAGCCGCAATAACTGTCCAACCCGGTCCTGTAACTCATATATCATTACTCGAGAGTAATTGGAGTGGAGGTGGACAGTTATTACGGCCATCGGCGTACCTCGGCTACCCTCTTCTCAAAAACAAATTATAATAAATGCTGCAACTTTTTCTCGAGTTAGAGAAAGTTTCCCTGCTGCCAGAAGCTTAAGGCTTCTTTGAAATCTGTGATGTAATTTGTGTTTTATGGATTCTCGATTTGCATTAATTTCTACTCGTAATCTCACGTGTCGATTTTACACCATTCCGGTCCCACGTCAAATCAACCTTGACATTGATTTTTGGTGTGAGAGCAACTCTAGTATTTCGCGACTGTCTTAAACTGCTTTAAACGATGTTACAGCAAGTTCTGAAAGTTTACTCTGCGCATTCGATTCAAGGCTTAACAAGTTGTGACAAAACTTACCCAAAAAACGACAGTATCAACCAACAAATTTTGCAAAAATAAAGCCCAATAGTCACCATTCGTACAAAATACAAAGAAACGCCATTGTCATCACATTTCACACAGATCGACGTGCAATTTGTAAATGATAAATCTGACAAACCGAAAAAGGTACTTTCACCCAACGCGAGGTTAACAAGCCTGCTCCCATGTACCCTAACTCACCAAATCCGAGTAAACCACCCCTTCCATATCGCCATCCAGTCCCACAAAAAGGGTTCGATAATAAAAATGAACCGCCTGGGCCCTGATGCGGTCAGAATGCTCCTCGTATTCTTTCCTTTCATTAAAACAGGAAAAGAAGAAGAAGGGAAAGAGGGAGAGAGAGAGAGAGAGCAGCGCATCCCTGTTGTCCGCGTCATTGTCGGCTGGTCGATCCTTTGAAAATCATCCGTGCACGCATAGCCTGCCTACACCGCAGCGATTATAGCGACTCATTAGCCGCGCCAGTAAATCATAGCGATCTCGGCGTGACGCTGGAGAAAGCAAGAGGCAGGGGAACCTGGAAGTAGAGGAAGAAGACGAGGCACGGCCGCCGCACCGCGCCGGCCGGTGCCTCGCCGATGGAAAACAGGCAGAAAGCAAAGGTGGACGCCACACGATCCAGCAGCCGAAACGGCACGCTGCTCCCGGGGAAAGAGACAGACGTAGGCTAGCGTGCTCGGCGCCGGCCGAGCATCCACGAAGACGGCCGAAGCGACTCGCGGTGGTCCTTCGCGGTACTGAATGGTTCAGTACCGAGCCGCCACGGGTCAGGACTCGACGTGGCTCTGCGAGATCGGGGGGTTTGTTGTCGGCGAACTTGCGGTTGTAATCACGGTGCTTCGAGTGGTGTATGAATTAAAATTTGTGCCGGGAACGCATCCATCGATCGCCATCCCATCCGATCGTCGTCCACGAACGATCCGCTCGCTGGCATCGATCGTTCCCGTGGATCGGCACGAGTAGGGGGATGAACGTCGTTCCCCCGCACGAGCGAGTGTGATCGACGGGGGCGCATGCATCTTCCTCCGGAAAGACAGTCGGTCTGCCGAAGACAGACTCGTCGGACAGTGAACGCGCACGTGTTTCCCACTCCTGATCGAAATCAGAGCGGCGCGACCCCTGTGCGAAACGATCGTTGATCCAGTCTACTGGACGTCGTCGAACCCCGAACCGTGTTTCCGAAAAAAAAGTGATCGCTCCCGGTCCGATAT
The DNA here is from genome assembly GCA_028454245.1 of Halictus quadricinctus. Classification (NCBI taxonomy): domain Eukaryota; kingdom Metazoa; phylum Arthropoda; class Insecta; order Hymenoptera; family Halictidae; genus Halictus; species Halictus quadricinctus. The sequence goes on along the minus strand of CM052125.1, from coordinate 11,808,521 downwards.
CGAATGCGCGAGAATTTAATTACGCGGATCGCGGATGATCCTTGCATCGTCGCACGCACGGTGCACGCGTTCGCGAAACTGCGGCGCGAGTAACGAGCCGTGAGATAGGGGCAAACCGACAAGTTCATTCGGAGCTAGTGGTGCAGTAAACTAGAGCCGTGTTCGGAGCGTTGCTTGCGGTCCAGACCCCGGCAATTTTCGCGAGACGAGATTCCGAACGACCTAAACTGCGCGCTATCGCGGCGTTCTGCCATTCGAACCTATCGCCGGAGACATCGACGGAGACATCGACGTTTCCCATAGGTCGGGCGACCCGATCAACCCTATGCATCAGCAACAAGGATTACACTGCCATTTTTTCTAACCACCGTGTGTTCATGTGTGTTCGAATCCATTCTGTGGTCATTGATCCTCTCTAGCTCCACTGCCACGTGTATCGAATTTTTTCATCCTGACAGCGTGTCGGATGACTTGTGAAAACGATACAACTTTTCTCGAGCCGTTCAAAAACGGTTTCCACGAGGAGGTTCGTGGTAACCACCACCAGTTTGTGATCCTTTGTGATTCAGGATTAATTGGCGGACGAGAAGAGCCGGACCCCGGAGATTCTGGTGATTAGGCGGACGATCGAGGCCGGTATCGAATCGGAGATAGAGGTTGCAGCGGTCGTTTGCGGAACGATTATCATTGGAGCGTTCGTGGAGGAGTTAGAGCGATCCGGTAGCAAGTGGTCGTTGCCCGTTCGAACGAAAACGACGATAGAGTCCAGGTGGACGCAAAGCCGGCGAAACGATGCCGGCGACGGCGGCGCAATGCAGAGCAGGCTACATCAACACTGCCAGCACCAGCATCAACAACAACAACAACAACAACAAAGAGAGGGACGACTACCACCGGGTCTGCGACAGCAACAACGGCTGCAATTAGTGGCGGTTCGGGACGGTCTAGAGACCAGGTAACCGCTGAAAGGGTGGCGGCGGGAGGTTAGGTTCGGTCGAGGCCTGGCGTTAAGGATTCGAGAGGGTGTGTGCAGTGCGCGGAAGAGAGACAAAATGTGGTGGAGGTGCCAGTGGAGTGTCGCGACTACAACCACGGTGTTCGTGTTGGGGATTGCCACGGTGTACTCGCAGGTCGAGACGTCCGATCTGGATAAGCCAAGTGAGTTCTACGCAATTATTATTATTTGTGCGAAGATACCGAACGCGGCCGAGCAACGTTCGGTAATGGGCACCCGTTTTCAACGTTACGCGGAATTTTTAATGATAACCCACCGCACGGTGTTCGCCTCATCGGGAGATAATGGTGAATAACCTCTCGTTAAAGGAAACTGTAATCCCCGTTGTTGTCGCTTTTTTTTTTCTCTCTCTTTTTCACGTTTCAACGAGCATCGAACGATACACGGGATACTTTGTACCCCGGGGAAACGTGTGGTTACGGAATTGAACGAGCAACGTTGCGATCTTTATTTGGTCTATCGATACCACGTTTCTTGGGTCCATCGTTAGCCCTTCGGGAACAACTGTTTCCTTTTTGGACCACCAACGTCGGATGATGCTACGAACGTTACCGTAATTTGATGGGGAATTGGATTTTTTTTTACGGTTGCAGCGTAGCCGTTCAACGATTTCTAGAAAGTCGGCTGCGATCGCTGCGAACGATCCGATCTTGTGTAACAAAGTTTGAAGTGCTCTTTAGAGTCTTTACGGTGCACAGACGTCTTCTCTGAAGGCTAAACTACACGGGCGAATTCTGACCGTCTTACCTACCTCGATCTCCGGTCTCTGCACAGTAGAATTTTTACGTTCTCGTCGGACTCGGGAGTTCTAGCCAATTTATACTGAATGTACCAGTAGTCCTGGCTCGGTCGGGCAGGGGATGATTATACCTGAGAAAGAAAACCGAAAATGTGGAATCACATCTTTTTTTAATATTTCAGAAAATTTACTTTGATGTCATCTTTGACGCTAGACCCACCGAACACTAAAACTGACTGGTGTATCTTGTTTTAGAAACGTCTTTGTAATGTCACTGATTATACAGTAAGAAATTGGTCATTTGTTTTTACACGATTCGGTAGGTTTACTATTAATGTCGCATGCGTATTTGCAAGGGGATGTGGTAAGTCGTGGTCAGACACGATAGCCAATGTTACTTATTCAGTAGAATGCGTACCTACCTTAGATATTATCAAACTTCTTTTTCTCGACAGTGAAGCCTTGTAGGAAGAAATATTATTTATGGTTTAGTTTAACATGTTCAACATGCTGAATTATTTTTTAATTGAATCAACAGCTTCGTACACTTTCTTTAAGAAAATATTCAACGTTCCGAATAAATATTTAACGTTCCGAAGTACGATTTCGTTGGAAATTACAATAGTACCTAAATGTTAGTCCTGTGGCTAATAATAGCAGTATTGATTATCGGAGGGTACATAAATAATGCACGCTTAATGCACGCGAATCTCCTCGTTTATTGTACGTAACCAGCGATCTTGAAAGTGAATTTCCTTTAATTAATCAGGTTATATAGTGATCGGATCGTGAATAGCAATATTTCGATTCCAGCATTCGTCTGTTTAGTTCTGAATTAAATTCCTATAGCGTTTCAAGTTACCTTGGACGAAGCTAAACAACCTATATAAATTCTCCTCCCGTACAATTTCTTGCATCTAGGTAGCGAATTGTAACGAATGATCGATCGACTATGTTTATACCTGATGTCTGCAGTACGATACTGTCACTCCTAATGAACCTACCTTTACTTTCATGGAATGCAACAATTTTACACGTTCTACCAGATTCTAAACTACGTCCTTGAGTTGATGACTACGACAAAACTGCAGGCAAGTGCATTCGACGTGCATTTATTTATGCGAATACTTGCTGGATGGGAAAGCTGTTTGAAACAATGAAAATTATATAATTTACTAAAAAACGACGTGTTGCACATTATTTTCAGTGACTATGATCTTAGTATGAAACATGCAAACACTTATTTGCAACCTAGTACATTCTTCAAAATCAGTTCGAATCATTATGTATCACATCTGTTGCACTAATTATCATTTTAATTTTCATGTGAATCAATAAAAAGCTTTGTGTTCGCACACTGTCAAAATTAAACCGTGCGAATAAGTTTTCGATTTTGCTACTGTTAACAGCAATATTCCAGGCTGTTTGTCTTTGGCTTTTTAAATTTTTACTTGTTTTTTATTTTATTTCGTAATATTGAACTTTTGAAAATATCTCAACTACGCGAATTATCAATAAATATTTGAAATAAATTGCAATAAATGCTTGAAATGGAATGCTCTAAATAAATTGCAACGTTGGATGCTGTTAACGTACATTCTACCATAAATAATGAAAATAGCAGTGAAACAAATCGCAGAAAATCCGCTCTAGAGTCGCAACGTTAACCGTCCGAGATTTTTTTCCCGTTCATCGTGTTCTCTTCCTGAAAAATCCATTTAATCCGTGCCCGCGGTCCACCAGATTCGACGGTGAGCTTTTCGCGGATCCTTCTGTTACGCGGAAGATGATTTCTGTTACACCGTACTACCGAATTGCGTGTCAAAAAATCGCGGCCATGTTTCGCGCAGCACGTACCTACCCCGCCGCGTAAAAGTAAGATTCATCGCCGTTGTGAGAAACGGACTTTGCGAAGTCGCATTCCGGTTGGAACCGCCAGTTTCTTTTATTGGAACGAATTTCTCGTTGCGTGTGCCCATTCCGTTTATTCCCCGCGTCGGTCATGTCGTTTTTCAATTATCACGCCGCACATCTTGCTGCGTAATGACAAGCTACAACAACCGATATTTTCCGATAGAGAACGCTCGTTGCACAATGAACGTGAACAGACACGCGTGCATTTTCGTGTCGATAAGTACCGTCGCTCCTTGGAAATCCGCGACCGCCTCGTAATTGCCACTCGTACTGGAAAAGTCATGCGAGCATCCGTTCCCATTTTTCTGGAAATGGGAAAAACGTATTTCTCCGGGATAAAACCTGTCCGTGGTATGCTGCACGTTGCATATTTTCTTGTGCAATTTTCTTCGCGTATTAACGCATCGCGGACAGAGCTTCGAGATTAAGCAACTCGTTTCTGCGCGCGACTATTTATTTTTGACGCTTCTTTTTTTTTAAAGAAATAATATTTTTATTGTGGTGGAAGCCAGCTTTAGCATTAGCTTAAAAGATTAGTCAGCTTTATAACATGTATAAGACTCCGGAAATATACGTTCGATAAAAATTAGCACCATTGTTTTATTTAATTCAAATCCACAGTCGAGTGTTTAACCATTTACCTAATGATTAAACTGTGGATTTTATTCATGATAAAAATATTGAAACTATTGTTGCTTTCTTTTTAATTTATTAGAACCACTAACACAAAGAGTCTATTTTTATATAACTTCTGTACCTCACAGTTATCTCTGAAAGTTTTTATTTTCTATAAAGATTCGTGGTGAAGAAATAAATATATTCAGATAAAATTCTATTTTTTTGTTATCGGTGTTTAGCCATTAGAGAAAATATAGAATGGATATTCATGTTCTTTTGTGTATAGAAAATTATGAACGACAAAGAAGTTCTAACCACGGTAGTTGTAAAATAAGGCAATCGGTTAAATCCTAAAATTTTAAGAAGACTGACGAAAGACCTTCTTCTAATGAGCCATGTATGCCATATTAATTTTCGCAAGAGTATTTCATAGCGTGTCGTCGCTTAGAGATTCAATAACGCTCCGATATTAATAGCGTTTTAATTTTCGGTTTATTTCTGTTCGGTCGTCTCTATGGGGTAGCTCCGAAGCCGGATAAGAATTTTTAATGCGAAGCAATACGTTGTCGTTTGCCGAGGGTAATAGACTCTGTACTCTTTTGTCCCGCGGAAAATTAATATTAAAGCCCGCAATCCGTATGGAGAGGCTAATAAAAATGTAGAGCGAAAGCCTCCTTATCGATTATTTGAGCGCTGGCGCGCGCGGAAAGCCTAACCCGAACGACTGGAATGACAGTTAAACTAGTTTAATTAAACCGCTGCTTTAAGCCCCCATTGGATTTATGGTCGAAACGACAAAGAAAAAGAAATTCCTCGAGCACTGCCACTGGCCCGGAGAGTGCAAAAAGGGGGAAAAAAGAAAGAGAGAGAGAGAGAGAGAGAGAGCGAGAGAGAGAGAGAATCGGAATTTCAATAGGAAAGTTTGGCTTACCCTCCCCCGCGGTCGGGTTATAAGTCGGAAAATACATAACCCCGGTACAAGCTCGCGTAACTTCCGAAAACTTCGTTGTAAGAGTTCTCTATTTATTAAAACGGTCCTTTCATTCGCGTCCCTATTACTCACTGACCCATTTCACCCGCTACTTTTCACGAACACGTCAATGTAATATGCAGTCACACGGGAATTAATCTCTTAACGTACATGTCGTGATAGAGTTTGCCTAACATGTTTGCGCTAATGGCGTTTCATTCTCGATTTTATAATACCCTTGTTATTAAGCTCGACGATGTGTATACAAGTTTGCAGTTCGAAAGGTCGCTGCCATTCGAAAAAATCGGGATCGAGAAGTCCATTCTGTTGATTAATAATGTTTGTCAAGTTCGCTTGGAAATAATGTCAGTGTTTGTTGAATTTTTCTCTGCAGCGCGTGCACGTACTCACAGGGATTTATAATTAAATTGTATAAATATTTATGTCGTTCGCGCACACGGAACAAAACAATGGAATGCGAATACGAACACTCGAGTGCCTTGAGGAAATTTTCCATTATGTCCACTCCTTTGAATTGTTTAACCTTCCTTTACAGCTTTTTCATACGTCCTAAAGTTGCTTGAATATTTCTAATTATCACGTTTTCTAATAGTAAATTAGGGATTTACGTGAACAGGATTTTGTATGATTTTTTCTTTTGCAGAGTTAGAGTAATAACATAACAGAATTTACCATTTTATATATTCGGTACTGAAATAATTTAATTTGTAATGAAATTTACCACATGACGCAAGTGTATAATTAAGCTTTCTTGGACACCATACGTATGTGAATAAAAAGACATATGCTATCATTTAAAAGAACCAAAAAAATTGTGAATTTTTATAGAAATAAGATTCTTTCAACATTTCTTTTTGGTGTTAATAAATTTTTTATTCGATACCAGTAAGCTTTTATTTCGAACGTATATTTCTCACATTAATTGCTGAAATGAATTGTTGTACTACAATTATTGAATATAAAATATCACACAGTATCAAAAATTGAATCATTCCAAGAAGCAATTTCGATTTTATGCGTTACATGTAAACCGCGCGTTCAGTTGGAATTGTAAAAAGCTTCGACAATGTAGAAAATAAAACGAAGCAAATCAAGCGTAAATGAAAACGAACGAAGCGTGTGTCGGTCGCATTCGAAATCGGATGATTTCGGTTCCAATTGGCCGTCTCATCAACAGGAACAGTCCCGTAGCCGTGTCATCGAATGATATTCCCGCGCTCCAAGTGATTCTGTTCAACATTTGTTCCAACAGGTGCGGGCACGGTCTGAAAAGCAGGAAGTTGGACAGTTTTTCGTGCGTGGGCCGCGTTAATTAATACTTTTTGCGCTGGTTTGCGAGAGATAGAGAGAGAGAGAGAGAGAAAAAGAGAGCCTCGGAAATGTCCGTTCGAACGATGTTTCGTGAAACTTGGCGATATCTCTTGTCGTTGTTTTTTTCGTCAGAAGTGTTGTAATTGACGGCAGCAGCCGTGGCCGCCGCGGTGCGCGTTAATTGCTCAAATATCCGTTGCGATTACAAGTATCGCGGAGTATCAGGTCGTCAGGTTGAAAACTTGGTGGAGACGGCTTGTAGTTTCACGGGTTTTTGCGGCAAACTGATCTGAACGCGTACCGTTAGGACGGGTATCTGCTCACGTGATTCGTTTTTCAACGAAGCAATGGTTTCTACTTGATTCGGTCGGAAACTTCTCGGTGATAGCGCATGCGTGCTATTATAGTAGTTAGTTTCATCTCTTACTAGCAGGTTCCTTCTTTCTGTGTCGTAAAAATTACGATACTGTCTCATTCAGAAATTCCACGTGGTCTTGGAAAAATTATACACATCACACACGTGCTATCATTTTGTCAAGGATTGTATTAATTTCTGCTCTTGGAGATATCTTGGCCAAAATTTATGGGCATTCCGAAGTCGTAAACCGATGGTGTGCGACACGGTGGGATTTGAATTTTCCCGTTGCTAATAGCTCCTGCGATAGTGTTTGTTTTATTAATTACTCTCACTCTACCTCTCTCTCTCTTTCTCACTCTACGGGTAAAGAAAGCCTGCGTTTACTGCTCGCTCCATTGCTCTCTCTCTTTCTCTCTTTTTCGCGTCGAACCGTTTCCAGCGTGATTTTCACTTTTACCACGGGGAAACGTTCATTCATCGGCGAACGGCGAACGCACAGGGGCCTCCATTTCAGATGGTTGTTTCCGGGAAATTGCGTGGTAGCCACCTGAACGCCGCCATTGAATGCCGGCTAATTTCGAAAGCCACACGCAGGCGAGATGCCTGTGATTTTTTCCAACGCGGTTCCCGACCGTTTGATCCCGATCGTTAGATCCCGATCGTTAGATTGCAAGAGCTTATGCAAATTCACATTTTTATAGAGCCGTGTGGAGATACCCGGAATTCACCCCTTTGTGTCTTGAGGGCGCCACAAAGTACCATTTTAATTAAAATGTTGCTGTTGAAGTCGATGCGTTTCCCCACGTTTTTTTCGTTTAATTTATTTGACTGGGAATACTGAAATTTCGCCTTTGTGTCTTGAGGGTACTCTTCAAAGTAGGCACTATTTTAATTAAAACGTTGTTGCGTGAACTCGATGTGTTTCGACATTTTTGCAATTTGTTTTATCGCAATTTCTGCAGACGAAGCCTGGTGATAATAAAATTTAACCCTTGTAGCTAGTACTTCAAAGTACTATTTTAATTAAAGCGTTGTCACGAGGTATGCAAATGTGTGTTTCAACGTTTTCAAAATGTAATTTATAGCAATTTTTGTGGACGAACTGTGGGGGAACAGGATTTTAGTGATGGTTCCTTGAGGGCACTTCAAGATACCGTTTTAATTAGAACGATTCTGTAAAGGAAAAATATGCTTTTGTTACTCTCGTATTTTATTTGAATGTTTTCAAGCAAACTCTGCACCACTCGAATATATATATTGAAATACTGTTTTCATGAAAATATTTCTGTGGATTGAATGCATACATATGCCTCAGTGATTGAATTTAAGATACTACTGTATTATACATTGATAATAACTAATTGTAGAAAATATACATATTCAGTGGATCTAAAAAGTATTTCAGAACGACATTTATGCGAAGACTCATTTTTATTCCATAAAACAACCAACAGAAATTGTACATTTTTCAGGAGACCTTTGTAAAATGGAAGCTTCAATCTTCAAATCCAGTTTATTCAGGAAAAAATTTTCAAAATGTTTTTACAGACGTTCCAACTTTTAGCACTTTTGAGGAGAAACGTGTCATCAGTCTGTCTTCAGTTATTACACCAATTTTAACCCTTTGCACTCGAAGCTTTTTTAACTCCAAAACGAAACATTTCTTCCCATCTAGAATATTGCCCTTCTATACATTTTTTTTTCATGTTATACATACGAAAATGGTGCAACTTACTCGTACAATACCGAAATGTTCAGTGATTTATTAAATACAAACAAATCTAATAATGTAAAAAATATTTTAATGATACAGCAATTTTTAGTGGTGCCTTCGAGTCACCACTCGAGTGCTGAGGGTTAATAAACCAAAATATTCTACCAAAACCTTTTTCAAAAAATATTTAACCGCTGTATCTGTGATGAAACACCAGAAAGCTAAAAATTCCTCAACTGTAGACGGTGGATCCAGTTTCCGAAACACGCGAGTGAAAAGTTTTGGTTGTATTTCTCGAACATATTAATGGGCACTGTCCTTTCCACAGGCAATAAATTTTCCTTCAACGTATTTACGCGAGCGGGATATAGCCGGGTCGGTTCGTCTGTCCGAGCCGGCAAAGAGGGCGACGACACTCGAAAGTGGCAATTCTAGCATCGCGCAGCGAATACTGATGGTAATTAATTTTTTGCGTGTGACTCTCGGAAGCAGAAGAACCACGGAATGACCACGAAATCGGCCTAATGGCTGGCCATTTGTCATTCCACGAAGGACGGAAGGCAGCAGCGTTGAACACCGGCGAAAGAGAGATAGAGAGAGGGAGAGAGAGAGAAAGAGCGAGCGAGAGAGCCTTCTCTCACGTCCTCGACGAAGCTGATAATTTGCACGCGACCCCGACCACCTTCCTACACACCTTCCATCCTCGGTATACGACTTAATGGAAACACGGGTAAAGTTGTTCCACAAAGGGGAATCGGGGAAACCCGCGAAATGACAGGCTGCGCCACTCCTGACACGCAGCATCACTCGAACGTTTTTATCTCGAAAGTGTCGCCGACTTCACTGAGCAAGACATTGCCAACGCAGCTAAAATTCCGCTACGTCTTTTGGATTTACAGTGCGTCCAAAGAAGTATTACTAGATTTTTAATTTTTGATACTAGATTATCAGTAGACTGCGGATTTTATGCATTCATAACAGATATAAATCGGTGCAATTTAAAACAGTGAACAGGTTCGATGAATTCAAAAATGTCAGCAAATTATTAATGTGGCAAATAAATTGTACCGTGGATTTAGAGATCGATGCCTTCATTGTGCAACGAGCCTTTAATAATTAATGTACAATATTTTTAGTCGTTTTATGGAACTTCGAACGGAAACTGTATTATCTTATTAGACTGAAGTTGCGGTATTATTAACTTATTTTTTGTCATAATTTAAGTTCTGATTTGGTTCATTTTTAAACTTATTTAAAAATGATGCGAGATAATTCTGACTGACACAGTTGACCCGGTTTCACAAAATTGTTCCAACTGCACATTTCAACTATAGACCGCAGCAACACTAATAATATATGCGTTGAAAAGTCAAAACGGGTTGCAGTAATTAATTAATTAATTAATCTCTCCTTGCATTTTCAGCATTCTAGCTAAATCGATTCCACTTAATGTACCACCATGAAAATTACATTTTCAGTCTCAAAAATAGCGTCGTCTACGTAGATATGATCGATAATCATATGTTGATCAACGTGTTAGCTTGTGCTAAAACTATTATAAATTGATGAGTTTAAGATTTTTTATTTTAGAGTTATTGAAATGATGAAGATGCTTAAGGTATTGATGAATATACATGAATATATGTACATATTTTTTTGAGTATGTATTTTAATAGTACATGCATGTTAAAATGAATGTTCATATTTAAAATTCGTCGCTAGGCTAAACAGATTAAATGTTGCTGTTTTATTTAAATCGTACATGGGGTAATTAATTCGGGTCCTGTTATTTTCCTCGGGTTCATTATTTAAATCGCTAAGCCTGCCATGTTTCTCGTATTAAATAGTTAACACTGATGAGCATGCTATTAGCAAAAGATACAATCCCATGCAAATTTATTCGAATTTTATGCCGGATACGGTGCAATTCGTGGTACGAAATGAAAAGAACGACATTCATCATGCAAAACTGGGTCTATATTTTAATAATCATTTTTTCTGTATGAGCTTCTTCTTTTCGAAAAAAGTATAAATATTCAGCGGATAGGGATATATAAATATTCATGGCGTGTGTAATTCATTATAGTTACAGTAGAGAGTTCAGGAGTGGACTTCCGGTGAGGCAGAGTAAGTAGAATACGTCACTGGATGTGCGATCACAATGTACAAGGTGTTCGACTACAGGTGGTCAAATCTTTGGGAATAATTTTGCCTGACGAAAGAAGACAAAATCGAGAGCAATACATTTCCAATGTAGAATTTTCTATGGACACACAAATTTGTTCTTATGAACTTTGGATTTCAAGAATAAAAAATCTCACATTAATATACAAATTACAAAAATCACTCTTTTATATTTATTATCTAGAAAATACAAAAAGTTAATACAGATCTCTGGATGACAAATTCGGAATACTTTGAAATGAATTTCAACTTTTACAGATTTATTTTGCGTTTCAATTTATTAAATTTAAACACAAAGCTTTGACGTTAATCTTTAATCTGTTTGTATATAAAATATTTCTTTAAAATATCAGAGATTCATTTTGAATATCACATTGGAATTTAATGGAAACAAACATTACAACACCAATTACCGCAAAATTATTTTATTTACTATTTGCGGCAGTGATTTTGCGAAAGTCTGCTATGTGTAGGTAGAGCAAGTAGTATTATCGCGCTGTAGTCAGACGCGCTGGTTCATCGTACTCTATTACACGGGCACTGAACGATCTCGTAGAAAATCTATTTTCCCAAGAAACAAACAAAATACTGTAAAAATATCTTTACACAATATTTTCGCTCGATAGAAAATTTCTACAACGAAACTCGCGCTAATAGAGACATAAAGAAGCAACTTTCCACAACACAAACATAACTCCGCATGCTACGGAATCCTTTGACGAATATTTTTTTCACTGAAAGTCAAAAGCAATATAATAGCAATATAATATAAACCGGCATTTAATCCGAAAACGTTTCGGTCGATGTGAAAAAATCGAAAATAAAAAGATCATTCGACGGTGGACGGGCGCGCAATTCGTTTGATGTTGGTTTTTATGAAAATAGCACACCATTCAGGAACTATAAAACACGAGAGGGCGGTAAAGTGACATAGCGTGCTCTGTTTATCGAACGGCTGTGCGTCCCGTATAGAGAGCTCTTAATTTGAATATGGTCGCGAGTGGAATGCACCATTAAAATTTCTACCGTCACGAATTAGAGCTTTCCCCAGTAACACTTTATGCGGTAAGTAACAATGCCGCGCGGAACGAACGTTGCTGTATCATCCACGAAAATGATAACGCGATAATTCATTTCGATGCTCGGCTATGAGTTTTTCCCGTGTTCCGCGAACTATGCTTGGACTCATAATATTTCGAAAAGCCCGCATATCCGATCATATCGTTTCAATTTTGCCCGCGGCTTTGTACCAAAACCCATTTAAAAAATATGCTATTCATAGCGTTTCCGTTTGCGAATTTTCTGTTGTCCGCGTAGCTTACAATATGTACCGAACGCTTTCTGAAATATGATTTCCTTGTCGAGAGAATGAGCAATTCATTTTCATAATTATTTGCTAACCAATATTGCTTTAAGATTAAGCAGTAGTCTGTAAAAGTAGAGGCTTCGAACTTAAAAATAAGTCAAAATTTATTATTCTACTATTTTTCCTAATGAAATATTCATAGATGAAATATTGACAATTTCTCGAGAATTGCAAATGTAGTGTTGAAACACTTTTTGGAGGGTAAGGGACCCAATTACTGTGCCTATATTAATTATACGTATTTTTGAAGAATAATGAACATAAAAAGATTAAAACAAAAAAAAAATGGTGAAAAATTTGAAAACTCTATTCTTGAAGCAGACCGGTGCATAAGTATAGCGTGGGAAGGGCCCAGCCGATAAATTGTCGGCATCCGGCCAATATTTAGGTAATCGAATCCATATTAGTAGCATAAGCGTTTGAATTCTGTCAAACGATTTCGCGATTCACTGTGCGTCCGGTTCAAGTTTCCAGTGGCGTGTCGGGACATTAGTCAAATTACATAAATTATTCGCGGCGCATGTAACCGTGATTCGTCGAACATTCGTTCCCGTTTCGACGCGTTCGACGATGTCAAGAACCGTAATGTGTAACGTATTATTATAATTTATTACCCGGCCGCACAATTATATCGGGGGCGACCAGCAGGTTTCGTGTTTCGCATATCTCGCGGGTGTTCCGCGACCAGGCCCTGCGAAAATACGGGCTATCGCACCCGTGGGTGTCGTTCCGCAAAACTGCAATATAGGTAACAAGTGGACTCACTTCGACGTGCCAACACCGCGGGCTGGTAGCCCATCTATATGGAATTTTAACGAACTCTTCATTTTTTTCTCTGCTACCATGGAAAATCAAACGTCTGCCATTTATATTCGAGAGCTTTCGTTCAGGTTTCATTTCGCCGCCTGAAATTTTCATTATATCCGCACACACCATCTCACCGTGGCATGAAATCATTGCCAAATTAGGGAAAAACTGTCCCTCGAGGATACATACCTCCAGAAATTATTCGAACATTCAAGCCTGCAATTATCCATTACTCATTTTTTCTCAGATGCTTTTCAATAGTGTAGCAATCGAAATGTCTGTAGAAATATTAGAAAACTTTTTTCGCGAATGAATCCACCATAGATTTGTAGATTAAAGCTTTCTCTTTTCAACGATCCCTTAAAACATGCCGTACGATTTTTTTTTCAGTGTTTTATGAAATTAAAACGAGGAACAAAGGTTTTCACGGTGTACTTTGCATACCTTTCATTAAAAGCTCAATGAAGGTAAAAAAAAATCGTATATCAATTTTTAAGAGGTGGTAGCAAAGAAGACGCTTCAATGTGAATCTTCGAATCTGTGGTGGACTCAGTCACGACAAAAATTTTGCAACATTTTTGGAGACGTTCCAATCCGCGGTATTTTCGAGAAAAAATGTGTTCCCGTCTGCTATATCGTGTAGGAACATCTGAAAAGAAAATGATTGATGAACTTTATAAATAGAGGCTTGAAGATTTGAAACGAGTCTAGATTTATTATACGGTTCCATTTCTCGAGAATATAGCAGTTTGATTGTCGACAATTTTTCGAAAATCGGAAATTTAGTGTGCCAATATCTTCTCGAGTTTCGCTGTATTTTTACTTGTGATTCGATCCAAAAATAAACTATATTTTCAGTGTTTGAAGAATATGTAAATATAGAATATTTTTTTTTTTTTTGTTGTGATTCATTGCACACAACTCACGAAAGCGTATACTCGCGGAATATAGAATGGAAGCCATCGTCAGAGCTATATTTAACTAGTGCGATCTTTTGCTCAAACACGGCGTGAGTTAAATATGACTCGCATCGTGTTCAACGTGATAACTATTAAGAGGATATTCCAGCCCAGATGTTCGATAAAATCGATTCTTTTTGAGACTATAGAAATATAAGGCAGAGAAAGCGACTTTGTGTCACTTTGTAAATATAACGGGACTGCATTTATTCAACTATCGTTAATTACAGTATACTCGCGGATCAGTAAATTTAGTTAGTAATTTTTTGCAAAATCATTTTTATAATCTCAACAATTTAAACTTCAATGCAACCTTAACTCAACGTTAACGAAGTCATTGTAATTGTTTAGGATTACATGTTTTGAATTGACACATCTCAAAATTGATCACAATGCCACAACCAGAACGAAATCGGTTTTTGATTCAATTTCACGGGACTAAAGAACTGATAACAAATACCACAAACTTTTCCAATTAATTCTTAGAAAATTCTTTGTGTATTTCAGAAGCTCTTCTAGAAAAGAAGTGAAATCGTAAACGATTCTACAGCAACCACAATTCAATTATCTTTGGCGTCCATAGAAACAGTGTATAAATAAAAATTACAAACATTGCCATTAAGCTCTGTTGAACTTCACAATTTTCAGTGAACGAATTAGCAACTTCCCCTCGACATCGAACGAAACAGACAATTATCCGCATCACGCAGCCGTCCTGATACCTATTCACCGCCGCTATGCGTTCCCCATTCATCGTCGGTGCCTTTAATTAGCCAGCATCAATAAGCGAATTATAATATTCACCGATGTCCAGTTTGCCCGTCTATAACACCGTTGTACCCGTTCGGCGAGCCTAACAGCACTAAACATTAATCATCCCCAGTTGTTTCAACTTCATGATCCGATCACGGCCAACAAACAGGCATCCTCGTCGGTCCGCACCGAATCCTCTTAGCCCGTACGATTCCTAAACGAACGATATCAGCTGTCAATATATAATACCAATCGAATCATTCCCTAAACAAACGGAACGGTGATTCCATTCATTACTCTCGTTTATGGGAAATTGGTTCCGGAACGTACAATCGATCCCCGTTGTCCGCAAATTCGATTCGCATGGTCCTGCAGCGCCCTAACCCCTCCCCCTTCCCCACAAATTTCATTTCACTTATTGGCCGGCCCCTGAAGTTCTGCAAAAATTTACCTTGAAGCCGAATTCCGTGCGGTAAGTTAGATTTACTCGACG
The DNA here is from genome assembly GCA_028454245.1 of Halictus quadricinctus. Taxonomy (NCBI): domain Eukaryota; kingdom Metazoa; phylum Arthropoda; class Insecta; order Hymenoptera; family Halictidae; genus Halictus; species Halictus quadricinctus. The sequence continues at coordinate 11,793,299 of CM052125.1, read as the reverse complement.
AAACTGCGAACCAGCCGAAGAGTAGAATGAAGAGAAGAAGGACGAGGAGAGGGGTGTGGGGGTGGGGGGTAGCGGCAGGCAGTAAAAAACCGTGGTTCCGGGCTTAATCAATAACACGATACCGCAATATATCTCGAAACGCCTGGCGGAACATTGCATTTCAATAATCAACCGTCCGGCGTACCGTGAGGATCGCGGTGAAATATCCGTAGTCCCGGTGTTCGACGTGTTTTAGCATATTAAATGCAATAACCGGCCGCCATTAGCTAAGGGGGTGGAGTGGAGGGGACGAAGGGGGCCGGTACCCGGTTCTCCTTCGACTTTCTCCGGGCGATTTCGGGAAATTTTGCAAGTTCCCGTTAATTCGTACAGAAACTATTATCATACCGGTTCCCATTTCCCCGAGAGCACTCTACGGGAACGGTCGCTAACAATTTCGTGGCGCACGAGTTCACGATGCTGCCAGCAACGATGCTAGGTGCTACGGGTATGTTGGGGGTGCAGAAATAGGAGAGGTTTAGTGGAAAGGGGTGAGGGAGAGGGCAGTCGATGTTCGCGACGACGGGGGTGGGGGTGGGTAAAGGTGTGTGTATGTGCCAGCAGTTCGGCAGAAAGGGGTGAATTGTCTCGAGTTCGAACGATTCGACGAAATGGCTGCCGGCTACTCGTAACCATATCCGAAACAGGTTGCCCGTACCTGTTCACGTACCTCAGCTTACCGCAGATTACCGGTAATCCCTCGGGCTCCGGTAACAGTTACACGCTTTCAACGAGACAGAGAAGTTTGACCGTGCTCTTTGTCGGCCCGCGGCGCACTCGGAGAGAGAGAGAGAGAGAGAGAGAGAGAATTCCATTCGTAATGACGGCGACGCGCAAACTCACTCTTCTCTCGATAGCGTTGCCAGATCCGAGGAAAAGGGGACGACGGATCTCTGAACTGACAGATCAAAATTCCAATTTCGATTATTTGAAGGTTCCACAGCATGAAAAGGATCCAGTTATGCAAGGTGTCGCAGAAACTGTGTCCGTGGAAAGAGAGGGATGATTCCTGGGCTGGTTCTAAGCACCTTTTTCCTTTGTCAGTTCGCGTCGAAACGCTTTGTTTTCGAGTCATTAACGAAAAACACGGACCAATCAGAGTGCGGTTACAGCGGACGGATTCTGGCTCGGCCGACGGCAACGCCACGCCCAACGAGACCTGTCGTCAAGCCGGAATTTGATTGGCCCGTGTTTTTAGCTCCTTAATAATTCCGCGGGGAACATTTTCGTAAAGGAAAAAGTTTATCCCTTTCAAGGAGGTACAACATTTTTGGGACAATCTGTATAGCCATTGGAAACTAGACGGGCACAGAGGAAATATAAACTTGCTTCTTATTCTAATTAATAATTATTCTAAAAGAAGCTCTAATCATTGTAACCGTAAAATAAATTGCAGAGGGGTTAATTCATTTCATCTCGTTCATATCATTTTATGTGATTTCTCGAATATTTTCGTATGTGTAAAACATGTTTCACGCACTTTAAGAACAGAAGAAAGTATATCCATAATTATTATATAATTTCCACGTATTATTAAAAACGAACGAAAATGCTCAATATTAATATATTATATTCGTTTTTTGGAAAATGCATGATTGACGAATTCGAAATCGCTTTCAAAAATGAGAATTAAATGAAATGTGTTATTGTTGGACCATTCTCCGTGAAACTTGTTGTTTCACCGACTTTTCAATAATTGTATCGACAATAAATGCGCAAAATGCACGGTCCGGTGGAAAATGTAGGTTCGCAACGGGAACTTGTAATTCCCGATAAAGCATTCTTAATTCCAAACCCGATAAGATTAAAATTCAACGGGAACGGCACGGTCGAGAAAATCGCGAATCCGGTCGCCCGGAAAAACTCCGTTCAGCGGACACTTTTAACGAACCGTCGTCTTCCGAATTAATCCCGGTGCGCGTTCGGCCCATTCATATTTCAGTGTGCAGCAACGGCTTGTGGGGGTGGTGCAGGCGAAGACGAGAGAGAGAGGGGTGGGAGAGGGAAAAAAAGAAAAGTGTTGCATGACTGTTTAGAAACAGGGAAGGGAAACGTTCGTCAACGCCCTGCAAGTTTTTCCTTTGATGGATGAGCGGGGACGGTGCCGACGTGTAACAACAACGTTAACACGTTTTCCCTCCGTGACTCGGATGAAAGAATTCCGGCCGAGACATCCATTAATTTACCAGAAAACAAAGTGGGCATTGATGCACAGCGGTCAAGAATCCTCGTTAATCTGTGTCAACAGGATTAAAAGCGACCCGGATATCGTTAGATGAACGAATATAGTGACCCCTAACCGGGGACAAGAAAAATTACATAACACCGTGCGGTTGGACACTTGCTCGATTTTTGCCACAAATTATTGCGATGATCGTCAAAATTTTTGCCAAAATTCTCATTTTCAAGTGAGAACAATTACATTTGAACTTTATGGAACACCGATATATGCAACATGAACATTTTCGTATCTTTACGATCCAAGCACTTCCAAAGTCCAGTAGAAAAAACGTATGTAACAATAAAACTGACTAGCATTTCCACCAATAAAAGAATTCTGTTCAATTTCCAATCGATCGAGTCTGCAAAGAGAAATTTGCATGAAACTCTACTCATAAACCAACTACAATAAATCGCACCGTAGAATTTATCTTTCCTTGATTTTTACTTATGGCCAAGATATCATGGTCTTTCGCCACGGTGCGTCTGCAACGGTGTCATATCCCCCGCTGCGGATCTTCTTCGTCGTTTTTCCGCTAAAACCCGTCGCCACCCCCGCTCGACCGGGGCCCGGCCGTGTCGTTTCGCCGACGTCTCCTTTAATGAAATTCCTTTATTATTTTAATAAAAGATATCCCGCCGTTCGAGATCGGGACTCGTCACCGGCTCATTGTGCTGTGCAGCTTCTCCCTTGCCCATCCCCCCCACCCCTCTCCCTGTCCTACGCCAGCAGCACTCGATTCACTTTGCGCCGGTGTCTTTGTGAGAACGTCCGAGATTGTGCACAAGTCGGCCGCGCATATTACACCCCGTAAACTTCGCCGTGGCAACATTCGCGCGAAACATTGTTTCGTATCTACGTCTATTTATCTCGGTGTTGTATCGATGCCCTCTCGCCAGCCGGCGAAATGAACGTGTCATCGCTCGCGAGGGGGTGGCGAGAAAGAGGTTTTTGTTCGACGACCGACCAACTTTTCGCGCCACTCTAGATGACACAGAACCCCTAATTTCGATATCCCGCCAATGTTACCGCATACTTTCCGCTTCGCGTTTAACCCCCGTTCTGATCCGTTTCGTGGGAGCTGTTTCGCGTGAACGCTGAAAAATTGATGAATCTTCATGAATTTTTTCCAAACCGATGACGGTGCGTCTTATGTTATAAATTCTTAGCTATTCTGTATGAGAATATCTCTAGAATATATCTAAAATCGCAATGTTCGACAGTTTTTTCTCGCGGATAGTTTATAAAAAAAAAATTATATCCACAGAGTTTCCGGAAAATGTTTCGATTCGTTTTAAGACGCCGCGACGAAAATATCGCGGGGATGAGTGAACGGGCCAGTTACTTCGCAAGGTATTTCGTTTCATTTCATTTTGGTTGTAAAAGAGTGGTAAAAAAACATACGAGGAACGCTCGGATGATGAATTCGTTAAGTTCAATCCATTCCGCAAGCGCGGCGAAGCGTCACTGCGGATTCATACTCGCATTTCGAAGGAAATACGGGTGCGTAGAAGAAGATTATGCTGAAATTGAACTTCAGCTACTCGACGAAGCCAACAGAGTGACTTGAACTGAGATAGATGTCTGTATTATCCAATAAAAAGGAAAACGTAACTTAATGTCGAACGCATTTGTTAGTACAATTAGTACGATAATACGTAATTGCGAATAACGCGGTGTTTCGATTCGTTTTCATTGGAACAAACAAAAACTGGTGAAACTGGACAGCATGAGTATTTTTGTTAACCGGTTCTTTTTTCTGTTCTGAGTCTGTGCCTGATTCCCGATCATGGAGAACCTCGATATGCGAACATGAGTCGCTTTGTGTTTATTTCATAGCCAGTCAAGCGTGAAAACGTTCGTAAGGTTACGTTAGAAAGAGTTTATAGCTGCACTTCGCCCTTTGCCCTAGCGATGCAATTTCCTTTCTTCTCTTATCCTGTATTTTCGAGCCGGACCATTTGTTTTCTTGCGAAAGTCGGCAACAATAGTAATAGTAACACCGTGTCTGAGTAACGATTAATATCTTAATGGTAAATATTTATTCGTATGAAAATAAGCTGATTTAGTGTAAAATCGTACGCGTTAAACAGATAAAACGAAAGATGGAACAAAATTGTAACACTAATCCTTGAAAGATTTCCACCGCACAGAAGCAGAGATTAACCCTCGCAAAGTTAATGCAGAACCATTTCCATGTATGTATACCTGTTGCCGCATTTACTTATTTATTTATACAATTCCGTATGCATGTGGTCAGACGTAAACGCAACGTTTCTAGCTGTATGTAAATGCTGTTGAGAGTATACATAACAATTTATGCATAATTCCTTCGAGGAGCCTGTGTACAGTAAAAATCCTACTGTGCGTAGTGAAGCGAATTACTATTATTAACA
>CM052125.1:11756844-11788543 GCA_028454245.1 Halictus quadricinctus | reverse complement strand
TAAAACGGCAATCAGGAATAGAATTTAAAATGACGTGAATTCGCGTCAGCGGTCGCGAATGTGTTAATACAGTACATCTTGCTTAAAATTTCAAATTGCCATTTTACATCTACATTTCAAATTGTTAGTATTCATCTCCATTTCAAATAGAACTTGCCTAACACGTAATTAGGTAACGTCTTTTCCTGATGATTCATTTATTCAAATTATTAAATGATACTATTTAAATATCAGTCAACAGACTGCAGACTATTTTTTAAATATTCGGACGTTAAGTGAGACTTTTTTATGCGGTTTTCACCGCATAAAAAAAATTTCTTTAATATGTTATACAAAGTTATGTGTTATAGCTATTTATAAAGTTTCTTTTATGCGGTCCCTATCTACCGCACAAAAACAGGTTTAACTGTATAAATCTAGCAATTTCTATGAAAAGGTAACCGGTGCAACGAAAAGTTCGAAACCAGTTTCCAAATAATTGCATATTCCATAAAAATAATAAAGAATGATCTGGAGGCCCTATAAATCGTTATTATATTAATTTGAAATAGTTTAAATAAAGTCCAGTAACTCGTATGAAAAGGGTAACAGGTGCAACGAAAAGTTCGAAACCAGTTTCCAAATAATTGTCGTTCTATAAACGTGACCAAAAAATCATCTCCCGGAGCCTGGCAATTACAATAATTCCTCGTGCTCGCATCTAAATGCCTGCTTGCGCTGGCTTCAAACTTGTGCGAAGGCGTTGATTATCTGACTGACGAGGAGGGAATTCGAATCAATGGAGGCACATCTGTACGCTTCGATTGCTTACCAACCGGGTATCGTAGTGCGTGAACGATCCAGCTAATTAATGGAACTGTTCAGGCTGCGTTTAGTGCTCCTATGTTTTCTCATGTTGGAGTTGCGAATATTAATCAAAAGACTGAATTTGTACAACGCCCGATAATATGTACTCATCAGTAAAATGAATAGTATTGTAATACATGTTTTGTATCGACCCATTATAAATACAGGTATCGATCAATACATTTAGAAGCGATATTAAAATCGACGTTACTCAACATCGTTGTCGCCCGAAGAGCGCACAGTGTAATAAAATGTACGAAAACCAATAAAAACATATATTACGTACTTTTTCATTAAGCTTTCCAGCCTGAAATTTCATTTAACCCAGTGAAAAATATTTGCCGTTTTTTGTGAAATAAAAATATAAAATTAATATAAAATATCAATACAGAACCGATACTGGTGGTGGGTCATCATTTTCATCGTTGCTTCAAGGCGGTTCCTCCGACGAGGTGTCGAAAATTTAGGGCAATCAAGGATAATGTGTTTGATGGTTATTGGGGTGTTGCAAACATCGCCGTCCGGCCGATCTCATTTCGTTATTAGACGTAAGTGTGTGAGTTTGCTACGTCGAATTTTTAATTCCCTAATTAGAGTCTGTTATATCCGTATCAGTCGGTAACAAAAATATTTGTCCATGAGGTCAGTAAAGACATATTGCTCTCTAAAAATTTCATAAAACCCAGAACGAAAAATGACTTGGAAAAAAATATTTTTTGAATCGGTCATGTAAATACACATTCACGGTCGACCGAAGGATAGATTTTAGTTTAATAATATTCCAGCGACTCAAAGAGGACATTTCTATTCTACGCAGATGCCTAACTCGCATTTCTCTTGTGTACCTATACAAACGCTAGTTACACAGTAGTTGGCATTCGTTGCACACCGATACAAAAGGTTTCGGTACCTTCGGTGAACTGTGTACGGATTATTGCACACTTCGTAATAGTCGTGTTACCCACTGATTATTGGAGGCGAGTTGTATCTGTCTAATTAATACTTGTAGTGTGATCAACGAGTCTAGTTGGTACATAGGAACAAAACAGCAGCGTGTTCTACACGCCAGACGTGTAACTGCATCAACTATCGATTGAACGCTATTAATCTCATCATGCCCTACATAAACGGCCCTGTCGAAATGGTCACCGAGTGAATTTGCTCACAATCAATGCAATTCCAAGGGCGATAAGAAATATTGCAGCACAGAAGCATTGTCACTGATTTTACAATAAATTAACGAAACACGTTCACGGTCCATGTCTCGTGAAGATATTATATAAAACTGCATTAATTGATTGAAGACAACAAAGTCTAGAAAAAATTCACTTTAAAGCTTCTTTGAAGTTTGTAGAACGACACTGTAATACAGTAAAGTTTTGATCTAAGCCGAACGGAGCTACACGATTTTAGTCAGGGTCGCGTATATCGGTGTGAACCACTACTAATCCAAATACAAAACTTCTTTATTTCTCATTATTTTTTAATGAGAAATTCACTAACTTATTTGTGGCATTTTTCTGATTGAAATGACACTAAACACGATATAATCTGAACTGTATATAGTGGTTTAAATGACGATACCCTCGCCTCGATGCAAGGTAGTGAAATATTCGAATTTAGAGTACTTAAGTGAGCGTTATAATTGAAACTTTGGCTCAAAGAGGCAGCTTATAGGATCGTTAATTCATAGAAAAGTCCGTCGCGTGCAGTTAATTAGCAGCGAACGATGATTTGCGGTGACATTCATACAGAGGTTTACGAGGGGAGGTGCTTCCGTCGAGGATGTGATAATGATCCCGCTTGCCAACAGTATGGTTAAGCTAGTATAATGATCCCTTAAACTGGACTAGTTCGTTCCTAATATTGTAAACACTCCGAATGACGTTATAATCCCTTTTAACGGCAAGATTACGAGCTGTAAGTGAAAGCTAGCAACATTTTACCACAATCGGAGCCCAGTTATAAAAGTTTCGAACTCGCTCGGTGGGTTATGTCGCCACTTTGCGATTTCCAACTTTGCACACTGGCGGCTCCGCAACAGATCCCAAACAATTAATGCTGTTGCTTCTCGAAAATTTCTGTCTGCGTATTACTTGAAATTTACGCGATTGAAACGCTTCGAACGCCATCGATTTACTCGCTCACGAGCTCAAGCTATGCAACATTTCAGGTCATAGACTACCCACAAAAATTTGACAAAATTACTACTCAACATCAGTAGATGGTGGACTTTATGCAAAATTCTTTTCCATTCGACCCACCAATTTTATGAAATTTTATGAATTTTGTGAAACAGACAATGTTAAAAAAAAATCTTGAGGAGTGAAACATCACCTACGACATCTGCCAGATGTCAAAAAAAAATAAAAAAGATATTTCCTGCTTCGTTAACAGACATATTCGGTCCCATCGTTTTTATTGATAGCGTACATAAAGATGATTGCGAGCTACGTGTGTTTTCCGGGGATCGGGACAATGGAAATGGCGATAAAATAATACAGAGGGATCGAACACATTCTACGGAAAGTAGGAAGCTTATCAGTAGGTGCAAACAGTGTGTCTCCGACGCGAAAAGGATTTCTGTGTATCCGTCTTACTAGGTCCAATCCGCGGGATCGTCAATAAAACGTTGGATCTCTTAGCTCGAAACATTCAGGGACGTTCCGATATCCTTTGTTGAAGATGAGATCACGTAAAATCGCGATGGGATCGGTTTTAAGGAGACGGGGGCCCCCGCGGCACGGGTTGTGTTTAGATTTTTATGGAGCTTTACCGGATAATCTCGAAGCGAAATACCCCTTTCCCTGACGAATGCCCGCATAAACTGGTAAACACCGATAGCCCTTTTTAAATTGGATTCTCATTCTTAAACTCCGGTGCTGCCCGGGGATTACCCCCGGTTACGTCTGGGGAGCCGAGAATCAAAGTAACGCGGCTTTATTACTATCCGTAAAGGGAAAACCGATCCGGTTAAATTATCCGGAAAAAGAAATTGAAAAAACGGAAGCTCGAACACGACGCGGGGCCGTTCTTCCGAAAAATCGACACTTCGCCGAGGTATGCGGAATATAGTTTTTGTCCTGAAAATTTGAATTTCAGATGGTGCTCGCGTGCGAAAAAATTCCCTTCTTAATTTCTCCATTTGACTCATCCTATAAATATCGTTACATCACGAGGAAATTATAATACGGAGATACTTGTACATTATTCATGGAATTTTTCTGTTTGATTTTCCGTGCAGATATGATTTCATAAAAAAAATTATCCATATTAATATATAATTTTTATATTAAAGGAAAATGTGAATTTCCCATGATACCGATGTGTGCAAAAGTTTACTATTTAATTTCCATGTTCGATTTTCCAAATTTTGGTTCGTAATGTAATTTTATGAGTTAGTCTATAATTATATGTCATATATATAATTTTCATTGTGAAAGAACATTTTAATTGCAGATGAATTTGATATGGAGAATTTCTTATTCAATTTTCCCCGTTCGATTTTCTATGTAAATATTAATTTCTAAAGAAATTACGCGGACATTAATAATTACATGCGTATGTATTGTGTAGTACAATTTTTCTCTCAAAGGAATATTTGAATTTCAGATGAAGCGAGTATGGACCTATTTAATTTTCCTATTTGATTTTACATGCAAATATCATAAGTTCATAAAGAAATTACACGCACGTATTATTGTATATACGAGGTGCATGCACGTGAGATTGTGGATCGAGCAAATGGTTATTTGTTTCGAATTTAATTAGAAAAAGAAAAATCGAGAATTATTTATCTAAATATCTCATTGTGTTAACTGTTGTGATGTTAATTTTATCCACAATTCAATGTAATTTGAGTACTACAACTGTTGATACTATAATCTAATCGTTCCGAGATTAAAAGACGTAATTGTAACTATAATAAATCAATGCGAAGTAATGAAGAAATTTAAGTTAATTTAAATTTATTACTAAAAACGTACAGTGTAGAAAAGTCGGACAGTAAAATGCTGAACCGTGTTATTAAATATTGCTTACGCCATGACGCGTCAGCTGAATTCAGTGAGCGATTTTGCTAATCGAAAATGTCGATAGTCACATAATTGGTGCAGGTAATTCTGCTTTAGCTAAATTCAGGTCACGTTACTGTTTAAGAGTTCATTTACTCGCAAAAGAGTCGAAGAATTTAAAGAATGTGATTTTAAGGAAACGTATACCGTAAACCATATACCGATTTTCACATAGAATAATAAAATAAATAAATAATACTCTATTCCAAGATGCATAGTATTGTAATTTATTACAATTTATCCACAACATTTTAAACAATATTCGGAGTTGCAAAAATATAAAAGTGATTTTACCCATCAATATATTTTTAATTTCATCTTATACAATTGCGTATCTGATAGCATGTGATGATTTAGAAAATTCTGCACGTAATAATTTAGAAATAGCTATCAAGGGGAATAAATAACGGGCGCCACAGATGCAATAATTACCATTGGCGGACGGTGGTGGTGGGTTGATCATGGGTGCTATGCGATGCTCGAGCGAGCGAATGGAAGGAATTCGTGAAGAGGTACGATGCGACGGCGGAAACGAGAGGAACAAAACGTCGCCGAGCAATCACGATTCTCGTTTTTCGTGCCGCGATATCGCTCATTTATACGATTCCCGAGGTCCAGTCGTAATCGCAAGCAGCTCGTTAACGCGCTGCTTGATCTGGTCGAGAGATGACTTCGCGCCGATAAAAAGCTAATAATGCCGACCTTTAATAAGCGTCGGTGCATAATTTACCCACGGGAGCTCCCTTCTTCTCTCTCTCTCTCTCTCTCTCTCTCTCTCTTTCTCTCTCTCTCTTCATTCCCACCCTCTCTTTCTCTTTGCTTCACCCTCTGTTTGCTTATTTCTGACGATGACGTGTTTTTCCCTGGTCTTCGTCGTCGAAAGAGCGCCCCTTTCCGATAGTCTCGGGGAGAAATTAATTAACGCGATCTCGGTGTTTGCATACATAATTCGGAAAATTCTCAGATGGTATGTCGATAGGGTTTTGTAATTTACATTTTCCTTCCAGATAGGTTTTAAAATGGTTTATAATCTACATTGCAAATTCGCGACTCCGCGAATCGACGACGCGACGTCGAGCATTATTCGAACACCGGTGCACGTTGTTTTTCTTATCGAATTTAGACAGCACCGTTTGCCAATATCCATTGCATTTTTATTATTGCGTACAATCAGTATTGTCTGCATCAATTGTAGAAATTGTCATTGATTCTTCAATCATTTCACCAAGATGAAAATAATAATTGATGTAAATTCATTAAAATTATTTATTTATTGCTTTAAACCATATTAGGTTCATATAAGATAGTAGTATATTTATTATTATACTCTTGCTTCCTCCAATTATATTTTCACCGTGACAAATCGAAGCCAATCAATTTTCGAATTATCGCAAAACGTAATAAATCTGAAGCAAACAATCTTAAACTTAACGCAAACGACGGCCATCATGAACACTCTTTATCCGCAGTAGCATAAAGAAATTCGTCGGTCGGTAAACCGATATTTCATCGGCGGTGACCTAAAAAATTTGCATTCCAACGTACACATAACGGAGGAGGGGAATCATTAAAATTCGAAACACCAGAAAAGAAATTGGAAACTGTGTGCGAATGCAGCGTAATTACAATGATCCGGTTATAAATGCGTTCACGTGAGCCAACTATACCCTCAAACGAGCATACGTATCGTACGTGCAGCTCGTTATCCGAAGTTGGAGAAACAGAATTGAAGGACTGAGATTGTGTTCCCTGCAATTCAGCGATATCAACAATTGATTATGAGCATAACACGGCCGGAAGTCGAAAAAGCGGACCGCTGCGGCAACCCGTAATATTACGGTCCACGGCGGCGGAATGCGGCCGGGTAAATTGCGTTATTAAGAATGAAAATTGTAACATGCTCTACCTGGCGAATCACTGTCACAGTCGCCTTGTGTGCGACTGTTTGGCAGCGAAGCGAGCTTGACGTGATCGACCTCGGTTTTCGTGATTTCCAAACAAATCCGCAAACCAGTAATCTGTACAATAGTAATTAGACTGCAGATTTTATAAATTTCAGAAAAATGTACGAGTTAAAATAAAGAAAGTACCTACTGGATTATTACATTTTCTCATAGACCACTTCTTCGAAAAATTTCTTTCAGCAATCAAAAGATTCCTTGCATGAAAAATTGCAAGACTCAGAATGATGTTTGAAGTAGAAAAATGTAGTTTGAAATGTTTTAAAAAATTTAAATTTAAATTAAGTAGTACGAAGAAGAATAATATTTACATATTGTATTTGCAGCGACAAGCAAGCTTTTGTTATATTTTATATTATCTTATCGACCATGCTGGTTACTCAAGCAATGAAGTGAGTAAATATACGTTCCCACGTGACAAATTTAACTCGTGCAGGAAGTTACTATGCTGGTTCTTAGGTATTATTCTGGGATTCTTGAAATTAGCTTCCGTCAAACGTTAGTAATAGGATTGCTCTTTACTTCAGAGGACGCTGTCTAAAACTGCGACAGAAGTTCCGGTTTACAAGGTGAGCTGCAATCAAACAATTTAGACTTTGGTCGTCTAGGCAACACTGTTTTAGAACGTGTACTCCTTTCATTAGTAACCCTTTAAAGCCTGCATTGTTCCGCAATTTTTGTTCCGAACACCTGCAAATATTCACGTATTTTTCTACTTATTTCATTTATACAGAGTTCACTAAAAAATTACCATACCGAGAAAATTAAAAAGAGTTTAGAAAATGCAACGATATACAGCTGATCATAGAAGTGTGACCACCTTTGGACAAGCTTTAGTGAAACAAAATTTAGTATAATATGTGTTTATTAAAAAGTAAAATAACAGATATTTGCCGATTGGGTGAAATATCCCTGTTTTAACCTGGATATGGTATTAATGGAGTCACTTCATAGCATTTTAAAAGACTTCAAAAGTAATAGTTATAAGTTCTAGCTGGTTTCAAAATATTTCAGTGATCAACACACCTATTTTGTAGTTAATACGTCAAACACGTCGAGTTCCGCGTAAATTTTTCAAACAGGACACTGCATTCTCAATTTGAAAAATGCGGAGCTAGAAACGATTTCCGTGGCGCACACCTCGTTATTGACAGCTCGACAAAAATATTTTGCTAAAGGACGGCGGCGCGTTACGCGTGTAACGCGTATCTCTCGTTTCCATTTTTCCGAACAGATGCAAAACATTTTTACCTGGCGAAATAATTTCCCGCGCGTCGCGTCGTTTCTGTAATTCCCACGATTGCTCCTTCAATCGTGATTGTATATTTAAAAAAAAAACAACGCATAATTGAAACGGTTGCGCGCGCGTACGAGTCCGACACAGGACGACAAAATCGCATCACGGCGACCAATCTTGCGCGTCAATTACGGGCATCTCTTCATAATTCGATCGTTAATTATACCGATTCAATTTTGCGCTTGTTCTCCCGGCTACAGACGAAACAGCGTAGCGAATTCAGCAACGCCCACTCTGGGCATGAACTTCACAATTAGTATCGATTTCTAATAGAAAAGTACGAGACGTGTATACATACATTGGATCCAAAAAATATTTGAACACTAAATTTCCGATTCTCGAGAATTTTTCAATATTTGATAAACTCGTTAAAAAAGATAACGATAAGACTTCGTTGAACGCATAACTTTTGAACCAGTGAATTCCTCACCTTAAAACTTAAATTTTTCTTATTTTCTCGTCAAGATGTACAGGATTATCTAGTAAAAAGTTAAAAATTTCTGGGTTGCAAAGCTGAAGTTTAACCTAACGTTTTGTACGGTATCTTCAGACGGATTGAAAAGTTAATATAAATATTTACTTTGCGAGAAACGAAAAGGATTGAATCTAGCCATAATTGTGCTATACATACACAGTGTCCGGATAATCGCATAGTTTTCGACCTACCCCTGTATCAACTTGCCCCGGTCTGGCCTACTTTACTTCTGAACACGTTTCGATCTTTCCATACTTGATTACCGAATTGCTTGAATGTCACAAGCAAGAATAGGATCGCTCCTATCACTAGTTCGATCGGCTCCCGTCTCATTAAGAGGAACCGACGGATAAATCACGATGAAAGGTAAAATCGTCCGGGGAACGGTGAGCGGTTGCGCAAAAGCCAAAGCAAAGGCAAAAACCTTTGAAATGCCGCGAGCACCTGGTTCGAAGGAAAGAAGGTAAGCCCACTCGATCATCCCGGTGCCCGGGATGGATTATCTAATGTCGGATTATGACATTGGAAAATTGGGTCGTGCTAACCCGTACGATTCGTCACCGTGTGGCTACGGTGGTTTACGTTTGTGTATGTGTGTGTGTGTGCGCGCGTGCCACAGTGTAACCGTGTCCCACGAGTCTAGCCGGTAAGATCGGATAGCGGATATATTCGACGAACGCCTCCAGCGTTAACTAACACGACTGACTGTCACTGCCCCATGGGACACCGTGGTCAAGCATTACAGCGATAGCGCGCGATACCTTCCACCTTCGACTCGTTCATGGGGGTAGCTCTCTTGGACGCCGACTCTGTCGAAATGCTAGCTGATTCTGAGCGAACAAGGTTTTTCTGGGAATTTTTAACACTAAATTACCAAGCAAGAGATGTCAATTATCTGTGCAGCAGTATAACAACGAGAAGATTTTGTTATCGTATGTGTTCGAACAATTAAGTGTATTCAGTCGTTTCCTATGAAAGCGTTTTTATAATTCCAATAATTGTAAAATAGAAATTGACACAGTGCTGGATTGTAGATATTTGTGTGATCAAAAAATAAATAGCCATTGTACCAGTTTATTAACCCTCCGTATGCTATTCCGGAATCATTCGTTACCGGGTGGGGATAAATATATTTTATTCTTCGTCTTCATCCGAAATACGACGAAAGCCGGTCCCGAGTTGTCGCCTTATATCGAAAGAAAATTTCCGATGGTTAAAATAGAGAAATGAAACTTAAGATTTCTCATTTGTACAGAGAAGTATTTCTATAATGTACTGCTACGGACAACAGGAAAATATTCAACAAATGTCCCACGCTAATTGCTAAAAGGGTAACGTTATTTTTCTGTCCGATTAATCGAGCCACCAATTTAAGAAATCGAATTTATCGTTATCTCGTTATTTCGTTCGAATTCCGAGTGTAACGACCAATCGATTGAAAGCGAATAGTTTTTAACATTACCGTGGTATGACTGACAAATCCCCGGATCAATAAATTTTGTCCGCTAATTGCAGCGTCGTAATATCTTTGGATTACGTTTAACGTGCACGCGTTCCGGGATTGTACAAACTATAAACATCCTGGTGATTTGCAAACCGGTAATTCAATACCGGTTTACTGTTGAAATTTCGGCGAGGTTCGAATAAATATTATATTACAAACGCGAAATAATTGAGAATTTGATGAACCGCGATACCGAAATTAAAGTGACAAAAGGAGACTCGGTTGTCTGGCATGGCGGGACAGTGACGTTTACGTTCGTCAAAAATGCCGTATTTGTAATACATCCGTTTATTTATCGGACCCGAAACATCCAATAATAATCGTTACTTTTCGTCCTGGACCGCAACGGAATTTTTAATTAACGCATACCGCTTAACGTCGCCGCAATAAATTGGCTTATAAATTGATACAATCGGCTTTAATGAAAATGTTAACGTCTACCACAAATTATAGCGCTTTCGGAGAGAGTAATTTGATGGCTATGTAATTACAAATCGGTATTAATATATGATTGTATATTAAGATAAGATTACTCGCTTATTAATCGCTTGCAGAGATTTTTATTAAGATGCACATGTAAGATAAATGGTGTAAATGTCACAGTTATCTGATTGCCCAAGATGATTTTCATGCAGGCTATAAATCCATACACTTTAGAATTCTGTTAATTTATTTTATTTATGAGAAAAGCATCGTGTGATTTTTTAATAATTAAAATTATTAGAAATGTCTCATACAAAGTAAAAATTATTTTGCATGAGAATCCACGGCCCAGCTATTATACTAAATGCAAGTTGCATTTTCTACAACTTTACTTGTTTCATCAATTTTTCTACATACATTTTTTAACACTTAACGTTCAAATAAATGTTTCCTCGCGTACGAATCATTTCACGCATTATTGTTCAGTAAATGATGTTTTGCTGACATTATAGTATTTCAGAAAACAAGCAGATGAATCACGCATTATTTACTTCACCAGTACACGGTCATTAAAGACCGAAATAACTTGTAGCCTCGGACCAAAAGCTAAAGTACGTCGAGCAAAATCCCCGAGTGAAAACATCTCGCATGAAACGAATGCAACGCTCGCCGACAGATACCTCAGCGGAAATCGGTTTCTTCAATAGCGTAATTTACGCCACGAGGGAAAAAGATGCTCTTTTTGTTTGAAATACTATTTCACCCATCGGTGACCACGAGACTCGACAGATAAGATTATCGCTCATGCATTTCAGTCGAAGAAACAGCGTCGCTTTATTGAATTAAAGAAGCTGCGGAAAAATTTTGAAAGATGGATTCTGAACGAATTTTTTGGGAACAGTTTCAAAGTGAATTTAGGTTTTTAGTGGTTTTAGTGAATTTTTCACGCTTCAAAGTGAGACTAACTAGATTATTTTACGATTTTGTTTCACGCAGTTACAATAATTTAAATATCAGAAACTTGTATACGGTAGGGTAAGGGACCCAACTACTGTGCCTATATTAATTATACTTATTTTAAAGCGTAATAAATACTAAAAAAGAGATATTTTTTTCATTAAAATCAATATACAGGGTGCGGCAATGACTATGTCCACTTTGAATATTGCCGTTATTCGTCATGAAAAAATGTTATATACAAAACTTACACAAAGGGGGCATGTTGTGACACAAACATTTTCTGCGTGGATGGATGCATAGAGGAGATTTCAAGGTCATCTCTATTTTTTTTAATGGAATGCTATGTTTTTTTGTATCGCGATGTGATAGCCAGTGTTGAGATGATGTCAGCGAGCTATCAGTTCGCAAGGTCGAAGGTCATGCAAGGTCAAATGTGGTAGCAAAATAAACTCTCTTACATCACAAGAGATGCTCGAACTGGTGACCGTTTGGGTCAATGCAAAGTTGCAATCTACATATCGCTGCATCACGTGCACGTCTTATCGTTTTTGAACTTATTCTAGCACATGATGCAATTATCCTTTGTTTCATATTGCGTAACCAGTGTGTATTATCGATACTCCAATGATGCATATTATGCAAATTGAGATTTCCATGGAAGCTTGCTGAAGTCGTCTCAACACTGGCTATCACATCGCGATAAAAAAAAAATAGAGATGACCTTGAAATTTGCTCTATGCCTCCACTCACGCAGAAAATGTTTGTGTCATAATATGCCCCCTTCTATACCATGTAAGTTTTGTATATAACATTTTTTCATATTATTACAAATAACGGCAATATTCAAAGTGGACATGGTTATTGCCTCACCCTGTATGTTCTATATCTCTTTTTTCATATTCATTATGTTTTAAAAAAATATATATAATTAATATAGGCAGAGTAATTCGTATCCCCACAGTAATTAGGTCCCTACCTAGTACATCTCTATTAAGACAAAAAGTTGGAATGTGTAACTAACTTACTGACTTGACCCTTGTAATTCCCAGCAATGTTACACGCGGGGGATGAAAACGTGTTTTCTACTTGCGAATCGTTGACCAAGAATAGCCGGCGACCGGCAAGAATAACAACCGAAGGAAGGCGCCGAGGATGTCGAAGGGTTGCGACGCAAACATTGCTACGGGAAGAGCGTCTGCCGCTCGGAGATCGTTCTCAACACGACCGGTCGATCTTTTTTGGCTGAGTAAACATTTGCCGATAGATATGAAACGACTTTGTACATACGTGTGCGCCGCTGCGAAAATATTTCTGCTTTCTTGACCGCGTACCCAACCTGAAGTGCTTGCGGATACAACCGTAATTGTTGAAACGTGTACCCCGCCGGGTCTGTTTTCCCTCTGCCGTTTTTCGAACCGAAATGTATGCGATACATAACTTTTCCCGGGGAACCAAACCGAAGCACGGTTTGATTGTGTGTTTCGAAGCTTTTCTACTGCGGCACGCTCGGGAGGAATCGAAAGCTTGCATTTCGAAAGCTTGGCGCGTGAAATTTGAATGTTAACCGTTTGCACGCGAAGCTATTTTGTCTTCAGAAATATTATTGTTAAAATTCTGATTTATTAATCACGTAAAAAATTAATTTGATTTTCTCTACTTCAAGCACGAAATTTTTGTCGTCAGACATACGCGACACTGGTAACCTTATTAATGGCAAATTCATATTCTTTTTTCGCAGAATCTACTGCAGCTGTCAACTTCAAATTTTTAGAGCATCCACTACCATTCTAGATGCGCATTTTAGCCAAAGAGTATTATGTGACTCTGTAAATGCGTAGATCTTTTTGCACTGCTACCTTTTACCTATATGATGCTGTCAATCAAACTTTAGGCCGAATTTCAAAAAAGTACACCAAATTTTAATTCAATCGGTCGAATGATTACAGAGAAAAAGGAACAGAAAATTGGCGAATTTATTGGAAAAATGTCCTTGTCCTTTTAAACAGACATATTCAAAAATATAATACGCAGAGTATTTCCAATCTGGTGATGCGAAAGAAGTGAATCTACATGAAAAATAAGTTGAAAATGTAGAATAAACTTTTCTTGTTGCAACCATCGGTTCCGAGGAAATCTCGTTTAAAAATCGTCGAGTTGCAAGCTTTATTGGCTAACGTGTCTGACTAAGGCTTACCGACTCTACTTCTCATAAATATGAATATATTGAATGATGAATAAATTGTACTAAAAATGAAGTCTTGAGAAATCAAAGCAGAGTAAATTTGCACTATAAAGAAAACTAATTTACGGAGATGGATGAAATTTTTCAGAGAAAATATTTCAATCACTATTCCCATAAAATTGTCGATAATATAAGGTTCAAATAAAACAGTATCCTAGATAGAATATCGTAATTTTGCAATATTTCAGGAAATTCAGGACACAAAGGAACACTTGCATTTTTGAAAATTTCTTGAATAATCCTTTCAGCAGAAAATTTCTCAGATAATCTAAACAAAATTATAATTGTTACTAAACAACAAAAAAGAACACGTGCGTTCTGAAAAATATTTCTCCGGTACCTTTTGCAACGGATTTTGTTGGGGAATTGCTGATCTACAAAGAGACAAGCAGACCGTATTTAGATCCGGCTCAATAACACAATACGTTCCGACCGATGGTATCAGTCCTAATTATATATCCGACCGGAAAGATCGTAATCACCGCCGTACGGCACTTAATTAAAATTCGAAGTGGAACGTGAGATCGTCGAATGTGAATCGGGGGTTCGCTTTCATCAAGCTCAGAGAGGACGAAAAAGGCGAGCTTCGCGTCTGACTGCAGGCACCGCGATTAGATTGCATTACCGTGCGAGGTCGCTAACATTCGGTGGAACAAATTATACCGAGATAATCGTCGGTTCGAGTGGCCGTAAACGCGGCTGCCAGATGAACGAAGATACCGTGAAAGACGTCCGCGAGTTTATTTACGATCAATCTGATCGGCGATTCTCTGATCTTCTCTTGCTCGGAAATTGATGACACGGCAATTCGTTCGAGTTTCTTTTAGCGCGTTGCTGTTTGTAGAACGCCGGGTTTGCTTGGCTGTCGCGCGAATTGGAACACACGGCAACAACGCACACGCCCCCCCTCCCGCGATCAAAAGTAATGTTTTTCTTTTTCCACTATTTGTCTAATAATTCATTTGCCGCTCGCTCTGTGCGCCGATGCTTACGTTTTACCATAAACTAGTCATGAACCCCGGGTGATAAATGAAGCGGCCCAACGCTCAGTGGTCGTCGGCATCGGCTTCGTTTTCAAGCATGAACTGTAATTACTCACCTGGCTAGTATTTGGCGAACGCGGCGCGAGCTTTGTTCATTCTCGCGTCGAGCGAGAACGATAAGATCACGGCCACTTTTTTTCTTTTTTCTTTCTCTCTCTCACACACACAGACACACACACATTCTCCCCCTGTTTTTGTAATTAGCTTAGGCGAACACCTCTGCTCGGGGAAGTTAATAATAGGCACGCGTTAGTGTAAGTCAACCACGGTTAGATCAATATCATTTCTTGTAGGTTAATGGGGCGCCGCTGCCACTGCGAATCGAACGCGTGCATACGGCCGTCTAATAACAATCGATACAGTTTCTCGTTGCGTGCCTGCCATTCCCCGCGGAAAGTGCAGCGTGTTGCAATGAACATATCAAACTTTGGAAATTCATGAAATTTTAATGGAATTTCTTAAACGTAGTTGTGTGCTCGATGACGTGTGTGGGAGAGAGATTGTGCGTTGGGAATTTTGTGCAACAAGTTTGCTAAGTCTGCTAAACGATTTCTTGTTTTTTAGATTGAAGTTAAACTAGATTTCGGTTGTAAGGAATAAATTATAATAAGCGAATGCAAATTTGTGTGTGTACTGAAACATGAGCCTTTTGCTACAGGGAGTGAGCTAACTATTCGGGCCACAGCACGAACAATTCATTTTTTAACTGTGTGATAAATAATGTTGTCTGTAGTGCTGCTGAATGTAGCCGGATTTCCCATTTAAAAATTGATTGCTTTAATCTGAAATTATTAATTTATGCAAGTGGTTCTAATATTCTAATCAACAACCGTATTTATAAAAGTGTACCACAGTTTTTCTCAGTAATGCTGAAACTGGTGTGACAATTGATTAAAAATGCTCGACAACAAGAATTATTGTTTCGCTCGTAAACTCGGATAACGTACAGCCAGTCATTTGTAAAGCTTGATCCGTAATTAACACTTCAAGAGTGGGTGCAATTAGCATCGTAACACGCATGAAACAATCTGATATTATTCATGCGTTTAAATATTGTACGAGACTTTATATTTTCACTGCAACACGCCGTGTAATTGTAACTTTGCACATTAGAATTTAATCCTTGCATGTCGTATTAGTAACTCCTGTTACCTTTAGCGGGTAATTTAGTAATCATTTCATACATTTTTAAATTCGCATGCAAAAGTGTTCAAGTACTTTTTCGAACCCACTTTACATTACGTGTCTCAAGAATCTTGTACTTGCTTAAAAGGGATGATTCCTAAGGTTATTTGAAATAACTTTTCCCTTTGCGAAAATGCTCTGCGCGGCTGCGTTAAGGAGGTATTAACGAAATGCACGGACCAATGAGAGTGCGGCTACAGCGGACGGATTCCAGCTCGGCCAACGGCAACGCCATGACCGGTAAGACTCGCGCTCTGATTGGTCCGCGTTTTTCGTTAATAACTCCTCAACGAAGCCGCGGAGAACATCTTTGCAAAGGAAAAAGTTACTTCAAATGACCTTAGGAATCACTCCTTTCAAGGAAGCACATTTTCGGGACACAGATATGTGTTATTTCAAAATCGTGTAAAAAAACAGAATTGGATGTATATCATGCGATTTCCCTTATTCTTGTATCGGGCCGCCATCTTCTGTCCCTTTATCTCTCTCTCCTCCGTCTCCCTCTCTATTGCGGCTCTCTTTTTCTCTCTTTCGCGATCGAACTCGATGGAGCTCCTTCGCAGGCAATCGCAATACGCGATCAAGAGATCCACGGTTTCTTTTCCTGAATTTTTTTGCCGAACGATACCGGGAGCGGAGGTTGAAAGCGGACCGGCGTAATGGAACCGGAGATGTATCGCTCCCTCGCGAATAACGAGTTTTATATTTCTAGCCGGTCCCATGGAGTCCCGGGAAGTTCTAGTAACGAGATTGAAGCCGGCCGTAAAGGGCCGGGGGGAGGGGGGAGAGGTGGCCGGTTGCAGACACACCGGGCAGGCGGGGGTAATTAGTTGCATTCGAGCTACGCTCTCGTAACCGATTTCGTTTTTAATTCGCTCGACTGCAAACACATCGCGGCGAGCAGCGCCGGGGCTAACAAGATTAAGTCAAATCCCGGCATTTTTACGATACACTGGAAAATTGTACGGGAAACTTCCCCCCTCCGGGCCAGACAGATGTCGTGCTAACGGCATGTAAA
Source organism: Halictus quadricinctus (assembly GCA_028454245.1). Classification (NCBI taxonomy): domain Eukaryota; kingdom Metazoa; phylum Arthropoda; class Insecta; order Hymenoptera; family Halictidae; genus Halictus; species Halictus quadricinctus. The sequence continues at coordinate 11,771,516 of CM052125.1, read as the reverse complement.
TGACAGTCAAATTCGCCGGAGCTTTCACTCAGCTTTCACCGAGGAGGCTCGGTGCCGCTGGCTCTGTTGAATCCCTCGGATCGACGGTGCACTTTTGCGATCACTCTGAGCTGCTAATTTTTCTTTTTTAAAAAGCTACTTACAGCGAATCACAGTAATATTCGGATACCCTTAAAAGGACGATAACTTTTTAAATGTCGAATCATTTGAATTTTTTCAGGTGAAACAAATTTTGAGAAAATTCCAATTTGTCAGAATTACAGAGAAAATACTAAAAGTTGTGTTTCACAACTTTTTCATGTGGGCCTATAGTGAAAGTTTAAAAAATACGTTTCTGTAGATCTGCGTTAATTATAAATATTCTGAAAATGTCGTTCGAAAAAGAGACAATGTCTTTTGAAGACAAAATTCCTCTTGAAACGATTTTAGTATTCCAAACAAGAATTTCTCTCGAATCTACATTAAAACGCCTAGAGAGTTGCGTAGGGGTTTTCGAAAATATTGAGTTTTTCAGAAATGGCATTTGATGTCACGGTTGGATTTTTGCTAGAAGCCTTCATGAAAAACTATTCATAAAATAAAAAGTTTTACACATATCGAAAAACCCCTACGTTCTTCTCCAGGCATTTTAATATAGACTCGAAAAAATTCCTTTTTTGTTCTAGGTCAAAAAATATGAACGTTAAATGTCAAGCCCCGGAGCATCTGCAAAAAAAAAAGTGTATCAGTTTCTGCACGCGGTAGTGGCTCCATTTTTGGAATTAAAAAATACAAAAAATGTTTTTCAAATAGTTTGATATGTCGTAAACAGTGTTTCAACTCGATTTTATATAAAGTTATTTTTTACACGGAAAAAATTTCGATATCCCTTAAATAAAGGGCGTATGGTCACTGTAGGTAGTTCTAGGACACAGAAGCTTACGATAATGCCGTACGAATCGTGTCGAGGAAAAAACTTGAGGCAGAGAAATCGTGGATCACTTGATCGCGTATTGCGATTGCCTGCGAAGCAGCTCCGTTGAGTTCGATCGCGAAAGAGAGTCGGAGAGAAGGGGAGAGATAAAGTGAAGGGGGGGATGGAGGGGGAGAAGAGGGTGGCGCGATACAAGAATAAGAGAAATCGCGGCTGCGAGGGACGTCTATCCGGGTTGGTCCTTTGTGCCTCGATCCGTATCGAGTTGTCAGCCACGGATTCGCAGCGGGCGGTTTTCCCTCGAGCGTTCCCCTAAGAAGGAAACGGCCACGAACGATCCTAATCGGGATTCCCCAGGACCCCCTGGTCCCCCCGCGACCGATTAATATTCGCTCCCGCGCCGCTCCAATTAATTAACCCGGCCTGCTCGTAACGTTAATCACGCGAGGCGGCTGCATCCACGCTGCAGACACGCATCGGAACGCCGCGCCGCACCTGCCGGCTTTCATTCTTCTCGCATCGAGGAACCGAGCGTCTTTTATCTTCAAGCTCGATGGATCTCGCCCCCGTGATTTTTTTATCGACTGAAAACACCCCGGGAAAGGAGCCGAGCGTTGCATCTTTTACGGCTCGGTGTTCTTCGCACCTTTGTTATCTGTTTGAACCATTTACCACGGGGAAGTTTAAACGCACTGACGTCGTGGGTGGCTTGGGATTACACAGTGCGTGTGATTTACACAGCTGGAAACGGTGCAAGTATCTCGAGAAATATGAATGAATGACACGAAAATTACGAGTTGTACGATTTTAACGGGCAGATATCATGCTAATGATCATTTAACTTTGCGACGAGCTTGAAAAGATTCATAATGATTAAGTTAAAATCTATGGATAGAAACCATTTAGAAGTTTTCAAAACACTACTTGCATGTATAATAAAACGCTAAGACGAAGAAGTAAAGATAGACGTTCGTTAAAATTCTTTTCAAGTGAATGATTAACAGAATGTTTTTTTCAATAATGTAAACGAATCGATTTCAGTGAATGAAGACGCTGTCTAGAATTCATAATTACAGAAACGTATGCCCAGTTCTACGGAATATTAATTAACGCGATGACAGTGAAAAGTAGTTGCACATGGAAATGTAATTAATTCCAAACTAGACACGTACAAGGCACAACATTGGAAAATACGTCCGACCACATAATCAGTCATTATTAGAATCGAATTAAAATGTACGTTGGTATCATAAATAATTCAGATTGCACGAAAGAAAGAGTTAATTATTTCTTCCGCTGACTTTCTAATTACTAGTTCGATATAACTGGGGGGACGTATTTAGTATAAAATATGGACTTGATTTCAGAAACCTCCTAGGGTATAGCATTCTTTATAGTCTCATACGTGAATCGATAAATCATTAGGTTCTGACTAATGTAGGCTGTTCTCTGCCGTTAGTTATGGCTAGACTACCGATCTTATTTCAAATAGAGTTTATGATGACACTCGGAACAGAATGATATCGAAACCTTTATTAAAGTTCATTGTGTAAAATTCGTATATCAAGCCAAAGTAAATTCAGGAAAACCAAGTAAACTCTTTCACAAGTGAGTTTTTAGTAAATACTCGATTTCGTATGCATAAAAGTGACTCAATTTTACTACCTGGTATTAATAGAAAATTGTGCATAAGAAACCTGGTATTTGCTGTTACTTGCACTTAATACTTACAAGCATTTACTTATTTTTATTCGTGTGACTACTTATTTCCAAGCAATGTATTAAAGCTATTAAGAGAATAAAAATATAATTTTATACGCATCATTAAAATCGATAAGGTCAGGTACAAACTGTGCGCAACTCGCAACAATAAAATGTAACCGTGTAGATTTCGCCACAATATTTTCATCGGTACCGCCGTAAATTTCGCGAGAAGCAAGTGGCTCAGTTTCGACATTGCTCGGTCGTTAATCTTCAAGCCCCGAACGTCCTCGACTTTCAGTATCTGTGCTGTGGGGTCGTTGCCATCTTGCCGCTTGTGACGCCGAGTTCATCACCGCTCATTGTGCTTCCATGACAACGACCTCACTCGCGAAAGAACTCGAAGAAAAAGAGGAGTCGCGAATTGTTAATAAACAGAGAACTCTGGTGCTCGCGCGACTACCGCCGCAAGAGTGTCGTCGAACGCGCTCTGGCTGCTCCGATTTACGTTTGACATCCGCTTCGCAGCTCGAGCAAAACCTCGACTCCCTTTCTCGGCTAACGAAACGACGTATTAGTCGTTAATTAATGCCAAGCGCATACGAACACATATCGCACCAGTTTCCGATCCGCAAACGAGAAGAAGCAGCAGCTTGGGCGCGGGCGCGCGGACTCGGCTTTGCCTCTCCGTTAAAAACAGGCATTATGTTCTCGCCTAATTAGTGTCCCGTCTGTTGAAACGTTATTGGGAGCAGCCGATAACTAGCTAGACCCTTCATTTTTTTTTTCGTGCTGTTATTTTTAATTGCATCACACTCGCCGTGCGACAGCATATAATTACTTTGTTCACGGAATCACCGTCAATTATTGGTTTCCGAAGTACATGCTGCTTGACTCGATTGAATTAATTAAATCGCTCTTTGGGACCCTCGATCGGCGAATTTGTTTAGCAACTGAAACTATTTCGCTCGCTGCACGGTCTTTATGCACCCTGCAATTTATTTTCTTTCGTTTATTTACGTCATTATGATTGGGGGAGGGTGTCTGGCGTTTCTCGTTAGCTTCGTGATTAATTCTTTCGTCTCTTTAAAGAACAAGCACGTGATTGGACATCGTTTGGGGTATGTGAAAAATAGTTAATAGGAAGTTTGATGATCGTGTTCTTTCTGGAATGAAATAAGAGGAAGATGAAGACTATTCTTTTATATTTGCATTAGAGCTGGACATGTCTTCAGACGTTGGTAAACTGAAGCAGTGACTAATACTTACCATAAATCAAGACAAGAATCATACTCTCATGATTTTGACATATATCCTAGCTCATAAATTATATCACACTCTGTATACATCCATATCTCTCTTTATACTATTCTACTAATATTATAACTAGGCTTATGGCAGAACTTTACTTTAGGAAACCAGCAATTTTTAATTTTTTCTTACGTAATCCTGTAGATTTTGGCAAGAAAATTCTGAAAATCCATGTTTTAATGTTAGGAATTCACTGTTCCGAAAATTATGCGGGTTTCAAGTCGAGCGACTTTAAGCGTTTTTGACGAGCAGAGCTGCGAGAAAATTGTCGACATCACCGTGTGCTCGTGCTGCCATCTAGCGGCTCCGTTCGTTTCGAGCGTCTCAACATGGCAGCGCCCGTACCCGTAAAAAAACGCTTAAAATCGCGCACCTTTAAACACGCATAACTTTTGAACCAGTGAATTGCAAACATTAAAACTTGGATTTTCGACATTTTCTCGCCAAAGTCTACAGGATTACACAAGAAGAAGTTAAAAATTTCTGGTTTCCTGAAGGAAAGTTTAACCAGGCTTACAACTAGACTAGAATCTTTATGGAAACTAAACATTTTCTACATCAATTACAGGTACCAAACAAAGCTTTGTGTTGAAAGAAAATGATTAATCTTGTTTCATCTATAGGGTAGGCAAAAAATTGAGGATAGTTTCCGACAACTAAACTGCAAATTATTTTCCCATGGAATCTGTCTAGTGGAATCTTTAAAGTAATCTGAAATCTTCGAGAACGATAGGTCACCTAAAAATTTCATCAAACGCGTCAGCTTGCATAGGGGATCAGGTTCTTCGGGGCAAAGATTCCGGCTGCACCCGGCGAATCGTACATACAAAAGGTATATCTCAGACGTTCTCAAAACTTTGTGGAACTGCAGGTCCCTGGGAAGTGTAAACAAGATAAAGCAGCCACTTCGCTTGCGGTAAGCGGATTTGCAGTGCTCGTGAGCCGTCGCTGGACAAGAGACTGAGACGCGAAGCTTTAGCATCCCGTTGACTTAGGCCCAGCCGTTTACAGACAAGTCGAAGTAACGTATTAAGTCGTAACAGAAACTTCAGCAACAGTGTCCGATCTTGCATTTGGCCGGGCTCTGGTCAGCCAAACGGAGACAGGTCGCGGTGAACTACACTCGGGGTCAGGAGTTCATCCAGCTCGAGATTCGACGTTTTCAACTTTGGAAACTTTCCGTTCTCGCTATCCTCGGCGTCGTTCATCCGGAAACGATTACACGGCCCGGGATTATTGCAAGCTCCGTTTGCACCGTTCGCGACATTCGCAGTGATTTGAAGGATCAAGCGAGTTGATTAAGGGATAAAACTCCCGAGTTTCCTGAAGTTATCCTGTAGAAGCTATTAGTGACGGGCTGCATAAACAGTCGGAACTTTCTGCAGAGATACTCGACAATCTATTTTTAGTGGACCCGTTTGTGTAGCACCGGCTCATCTCTTATTGTTGGCAAATTGCGTTTGAATCTTTGCGAATCGCGAGCAACGAATCTTTAAGCGAGGTGAAGATTTCCTCTCTTCATAATTTTAATAGGTTGAAAGTAATGTAACAATAATATTCATTTCTCTGAAGGTCTTACTGTTTCATATTTCATGCATTAATTTTTGATAAAATTGCATAAAATCTGCATCTCATCTCTCCTGTATATTTTCCGTAATTAAGAAACCTTAGGAAAATTATCTTGCTGATAAATTGTACTGATATACGAAGTCTTATAAATATTATATAATGCTTCATATATTTTCTTATAATAATAGAAAACTATGTATTCAGTTTCTAATGTTTTTAAATTTTGAAATAAATTACTAAAATTTTGGCAATTGTAGATAACGCCATGCATTAGAAAATATAAATGAACTTAATATGATTAAGAAAGGATCGGAAAAAATATTGTCAATTGTAAAGAGTAACAATATAAATCTTACATTGAACCAGTATAAGTGCTAGTTTCATTATAAAATTTATGGCTTCAATTTTTGCATTTCAAAATCTAACCAAAGAATATGCATTCTATTTTCGGTAGCATTTAAAAATAACTTTTTGTGCAACTAATTTTTGTGTAAATTAAGAATAATTTTAAGGAGCTCTGGAGTACGATATTTCTTGAAAATCAAACAATTTGCCAGAGAGCTATTTTTACCTGCTATGCGGGTACACCTAACTTCCCCGCACTATTGTTATCAAATTTCTATCAACTTCGTAAAGGTGTAAGCCTGGAACGAGATAGAGAATTGATAGCATTTCCCTTATCGCGGCTACAATCAAATCAGTCTGCAGCTCCAAAGGATAGTAACATTGAAACTTGATCCCCTATTGATGCTATTCACGTTGGAAATCGATTCGTTAAAATTGGTGCGAATCGTTCAGTTATTAATGAATCGATCATTATTCGCAGATGAACTCGTATTTCTGACAAATTAGTTTGAAAATTGCACTTTGGTCTCTTAAAGTATCTACATCATTCGAAAATACGAATGTGAATGTAAAAGCAATCTCCCCAGAACATACAGTTTTTAATTTCAACAATCTCCTGTTGCTGTTCCACTATAAAAATTATTCCTGTAGAATGGACTGTCTCGTAAAATGAGAAACTAGAAAACCATTCGTTAAAATTATTATGAAAATAGTGAACTGTTTTTCGAAACTGCTTTTAATTAAATTTTGTTCATTTCGAGTGGAGTTGTATTGGAATGCTTTGCATGCAATTAAATTTAAGTTTTCATAACGTCTGTTTCCATTATGTTGGATGACGAGAGGTGTATGAAAATCGAGAAAGAAAAAAGAATAATGTTGGGATTGGACAATATTTCCGGTAGAATAATACGGAGTTGCGAATCTACAATTTTACCGGTACGTTGCTTTTTGTGTAGAAATGAAGAGAAACCTTCAATAAATATTGGAATTACATGATGCGAACAGGAATGCCGTTTGCGAATTTCTTCCAATAATCTGATGCTTTATATGGCTCATCCATGCGTGAGAGTACGTAATCTAATGTCTACAGACCGTGTAATCTCCGTGTATTAAAAACGAATTTAAATATAAAAGCACTGCTTCAGTCTAAGATATGAAATGCTTCATACTTCCTCATTCGCAATAAAAAGTACACTGAAAATAATCCAGAGAATTATTGCCCGATTTAAACGATAATCGATAGTTAACTAATGCTGAATGTGTAATACAGCCTTAATCTGGCACTTAAATATTAAGAAATTAAACAAAAAATCCTCATTTATTCAAGGCTAGTTTGATTCCCAAAATTATTCAAAATGTGTAGTTCAATTGAGGATCCTGACAAGGTTAGAAATAAACCCTTATTCCTTTAAAAAATACTTCCACTTCCAATGATAACAAGAATATTTTTATACAGCAACGTATGTATTCCTTTCGCCTCGAAATCATTTTCAGTTCTCAATCAAGGAACATCTCAGAGTTAATAATAAATTTATCCTTAGTAAAAGTATTTATTGAAGCACTGAGAACTCAACTTGTCCAGAAAATCCATAAAAGATTTACGAATCAGCTCGGGCGAAATTCATTGGACAACTAGGATGCAATGGGGAGGATAACTTTTAAGTTCGATGCTATTTAATAATTCCGGCTCCAGTAGCAAATGATACCACAGACAAGGGACTCTGGCGCTTTGAACTTTCTAACCCCGAATTTCCACTGTAACAAACGTGTACTCAATGCGGCCTCTCCAAGGAGAGTTAATAAGTAATTCGCTCACTCGACACTTGGGGATATCTAATGTAGGGATGCACTGGGTCACGATGCAAGATAATAATTTTCCTCGTGGAAACCCTTGCACGATCGGTTTCTACTCGCCCTTAAAAGGGTAAGCCTCGGCTACGAGCTCTATTATGCCAACCCTTTTAATAGGTTATAGCATTACTGCTTCGATTGTACGAGGTTGTACTTACATACTTTTTCTTACTTGATTATAATTACAATTCTCATTTGCCTGTCTATAGTTGGCATCTCTTTCATTAATTCTATTCAAGTACCAATTTTATGACACGAAATTTTGTTTTTCATATTGTATCTTGTATTTTTGTGGAAATGATCCATCACTTACTTGGAATCTTTGATTTTGGAAAATTTAATCGAATTTATTTAGAATAAGCATGTATATTCATATAATTATTTATCGTTCATATATTCAGCGTCGGTGTCAACAAATTATTTCCTATTTCGTAGAGATATTAATCCTGAAGAAGTAAAAAAGAAAATAAATAACGAGGTATGCAAGTACATTGTCTGAAATTAGCATTTAATCTTGTACACATGTCCGATCGTTTCTACAGCGTTGAAAGCTTTTATCAATTTTCCCTCAAACGGAATTTCCATTTCGAACACTTTAAAATGCAAAGCGTTAAATGCCCGGCGTTTTATACGGGTTCGGGCCGTGATCTAAGTTCGTGATTTGCGAAATCCGACACGTCGCAGCGTTTCTCTGCATCTAAACTCCATTTATCGTCATTCGCGAGTAAGCTTTTCTGAATGCAAACAAGATGGTGGACGATCCCCGTGACTTACTGTGCCCCGTATAACTGTTCCATGGGGCGCGAACGTTGATGGATCGCCCGTGGAGCAATATAGAAAACCGTAGGTCGTCGATTCTCTCTACGTGTCTCCTCGCGGAAGCTCAAGCATTTCGGGAAAGTGTTTCCTGTTTATGACGGAGAAAAGAGGACGCTAACGCGCTTCATCTAATATTACTCGTGAGCGCGGGCGGAGATGCCGCACGACGCCGACGCCGACGCCGACGCGAAGCGACGCGACGATACGTGGAAGTTTTCAGATCGCGAATCCCTCTTTTCCCAGCGAGAATGTCGCCGTGGCCTGTTTCACCCTGATGAAATAATTATGCGGTCGCGCAAGAAGCAAACTCACCGTGAAGCTGCCGTAATTTAGTCGAAAAGTGAATTAGCCGAGCGTGCCACATGATAGTTTTGCAAGACACGGAATTGTTTTCGGAGTGCTTGTTCCCGAGGATTTTATTTTAGAACTAGCCCAAGCTTAGAGCCAACGAGAAAATCACATTACAGACAAGAACCCGAACCATAGACAAACACTCACACGCGATCTAATTGAAATGCATACAATATTTTTTAGAATACTTTTGCACGATGATGGTGTTTCAAACATTTTTCGAATAATAGCAATTAGCATTTGCTGTCTGACCCTACAATTTTGTTTACCTACCGTGTAATTTATATTGATGAATGTGGAAATCGATCAATTAAGGAACTGTCGTATAAAAATGTATTGAAAATTATTAGGGAGATTACCTATCAAATTGATCAAGACAGAAAATTAATTTTTATTGAATTCCTATTTGTTGAAATTGAAATAAAAAATTTTTCTTTCGCTACCGATGAAAATCGAATGGAACTAACATAAAATGTTCGCCATCTCCCGAGGATTTATAAAATATAAATGATTTGAATGAAGCGCATGACGCAAAATGGGGGAAGGGTGGGCGTAGAACGCGTGAAGCAGAAATCCCGATTGAAAATTGTCCATACAGGTGGACGCCGCGCCGGGATCACCCATAGCGAAGCAAAGTGCTTTCACAATCAGAAGGAGAACGGATGCATGAAAAAATAATGATCGTGTCACAGAGAGAGAGAGAGAGAGAGAGAGAGAGAGAGAGAGAGCGGGACCGGGCAAGATATAGAGGCGACAAGCGAAAAAAGCTTGATCCGTGCCGACTTGGAATTTCGTTCTTAATGAAATGAAAATTGGGGCCACGATTTGAGCCGGTCGATGCGTCGGCCCGCCATTAACGTTGAAATTTTTCCAATTCGCTGTTCGCTGGTTTTTACTTTGCTGTCTGCCGCGTCCATTCGTCAACCCTGTTTGAAGTTTTTATCCGGCCGCCCTGTGTTAATGTACGTCGTGCATCCAACGGCGGAGCACGGCGCTATTGGATTAGTGCTTTTACTGCTTATTCCCAGAGAGTTGCGAATGTTACGGTGAAAGGCGAGAAGAAACTCGACGATGACCACCACCGAATTATGTAATGGTGCTGCCGTTTTCTTCGTGGGAAGCAAAACGCCGTGAACATATTTATTTCAATGAGCAAAATGTTCATTCACCGAATTACGAAGAATTAAAACGGTTCATTGGACTCTGATTGCAAGGAAATTACAGTCTGTAGAAATTCTGTTACTGCGTTCAATTTACCTGACAGAATTCTTGATTACCCAGTACATATTTATCCAAATTATTTATCTATGTAAATAGCTATCTAATATTTGTTGCGTGCTACTATTCTCAATTTCTCTAACAGAGTCGTCGATTACTGAATACTTATTTCTCGAAATTACTTATCTACTTGGACAGTTATCCATGTAAATCATTTGTCTACCTAAAATTATGATTACATCTAAATTGAAAAGTATTCTGTTTTAGATTCTAAATTGCGATCTATTGCATCAGAAATATCTTGTGTGTTATTGTTTGATTTATTCGTATTTCTGAAAAATGTTTATTCTGTTTAAATAGGTGCGATTTATGGTAATTGCGCAATATAAGAATCAATATTTTGGCACGTTAATTTGAATACACGACGGGATTCGAGAGATATTACGTTTGACATAAATTGGTCAGAATTCTCTGTTTATGGATCTATAAAACAGCTACAGTCGGTGTACAAAGTATTCGTACACCTTCTAAAAATGAATAACTTTTTTAGGATTGAAGCTAACGACTTGAATTTTTTGGAGATGTTAGAAGGATTAATTTACTAAGAGTAATGTATAAATGATTTCTGTTTAACGTTCCAACGACAATTTTTTGAAAGATCACTCGTTCTAGGTGGAAACACGTGTCTTTTCTCTTTTCTTACTCAGTTGGCCCACCTGTGTCTGCGTTTGCTCGCGTTTTTTCCTGTATGACATAAAGCGTTACTATATCTACCTAGTCTGTACATTTTATGCATTCATTAACGCGAGTGAAATGCAATTTCGTTTTTATTCATATCGCTCTGTTATTGCACCAAACTGTATATTCGCCTAATGGTCTTACTGGCTAACTACATTATACATTTATTATACCCATACCTTTATCGCTATGTTCTATAATGCGTCAATTTACGAACATAAAGGGTGAAAATTTCATAAAAATATCTTCTTCGACAAGAAATTCAAAAATTCAGTGTTCAATGCTGTCAATGGAGTCACTGCGTAGGTTCGAAAAATATTTTTCAAGAAGAAACATGCAACTGTATATTTCTGATAATGAAAAAGAAAACATATTAGAAGAGCTCCGATAATTTTCTACAAAATCTGAGATTTAGTATTCTTTTTGAATGTATCAGTTCAGAACAGAATTTTTTGGACTGATTTAAAGCTGTTTATTCCGATCTCCGGTGAAAAAAAAAACTCTGTTGAACCGAGTTGCCCTTAAACCATTGTAGAACATTTTGGCCGAAACATCGGTGGATGTTCACCGAACCGTTGATGGCGATGCAACGAGCATAGTCTGCGCCGCTCGTTCGAGAAGAACGATGAACTGGTCGCGCGTGTACGCGAAGGGTGGTTAGGGGGTTGGTTAGGGGGTGGCTGGACGGGAGCAGAGCAGGGTGGAAACTGGCGTCAGCATTCGACAGCGGTAACAGCGGCGGCTTTCATCAATATTAACGGCGATTTCTGTCGCTGTAAACGGCGCCACGGCCGAACGAAACGAAAAATAATGCCCGGGTATAACGTCACTTTCCCATTCTAGCCGGCAGCCATTTAGTGGCCCCTTTTCGGTCGCGCGCCGGAGCCAGCGGGTGTTAAATCATCGTTTGCATCAGATTACGCATGATTTTGGAAACACCGGCTCGATTTGTGTTACGATACAGGCGGTTCACCATAGGCTCCGGGACAGCCGGCAGCGAACATTTTACGGAAACTTAATTATTAGGAGGTTACATTAATTCGTGCCACCGGGAATAATAGAATACTTTTGAAACTTTTGAAATTATTTTGATCGGTGCCCGGTTATAGCATATTATGAAAATAATAAATATCCCAAGTCGAGAGACCGCGGGAATTAATGCAACCCCCGTTATTAATGCGTTTCACATGATAGACATTCATCTACATTTTTCAGTCGGATTTTAAACCACGCTTACGGAAGCAATATCTGACGCCATTTTACTGGAATGACTGTCTAATTAAATGGTGAATTTTATTTTCAACGGATATCGCTTACGATTCTTTTTATGGGTTGGTGGGCGTTTAATATGGTAAATGAGTTTCTCTGATATAGTATCGTCGTCCACAATTTCTTTTTAGCGTTCGTTATTGAACGTGGAAGTTTTATCGTTCCCGTCAATGTTTTTTAATTTCTTTGGTATTAGTTAGACGAATAGATTTTCTACTCGGTCGTGACAGAAATCAATTTAGCAATCTTCAATACATGTTTCATTTACTTTCAATTATAAAATCGTTAAGAGTACATTATCTGCATCTGTAATAAGTAGCAACTAAAACGTTAGAGAACATAATTATACTTGTGGACAAACGAATTTATCATACAAATATTTGAGCATTCCGCGAATTATATTTCCAAATAATCAAAAATATTACAAACTATCTTCTAGCATTGGCCATTTTTCTCATGAAAATAACGGAACTGCCATTTTGATAGAAATTAGTATTATCCAGCAATCATATATATTATTAAAATATGCGTATAATTTTCATCTAACAGTTTGAAGAGTAGATTATCCTATAAAATTCATGGAAAACTTATTTTAACGAATTATGTAATCAAGTAGTAATCATTCTTCTATATTTTTCCACTCACGTGGAATATTTAGGGGATTTCCTGAAACCTTCGGGTCAATCAAATCGCAACAAATATTTGCAATTTTTCATCGAATCGCGACGATTGTAATCGCTGTGCTTTCGTGGCGTCGAGATTGTATAATATTTAACTGCATAAATACGCGGTATCGAGTGGCAAAGCTGGACTGTTCCCCGTGCTCGACAGGAAAGTAAAATGTGTACATTTTCTAGGATTATTCAATTTGCATACGGCTCATAAATCATCGTTTGCATCAGATTACGCGGAATTCGGAGGACGGCGGGCGGCGTTTCAATTGAACGAACCGCCGCGAACCCATTAGCCCATTCGTGTGGGCGTGATAGGCGACGAATTTTTCGAAAATCTGATTACAAGATCCGACGTACGGTCGCCGACCGACACACGAATTATTGGCGCGGGATGGTCACCGTGCAAATCGAGGATACTCTAGAATTATTCCAGTTCGATTTCGCGAATCGGCTCTCGGCCTTCGTTGAAAGAAACGTCCGTTTCTATCGATTGTCCCCTTCCGATGTGAAATTTCCTGTTTTAATTGCCACCCTTGTTTGCCTCTTTCGCACCCTCCCCCCTGTTACTGAATTCGCATGCTCCGATGCTACGATTTTGCAAACCTGATTTTTGCCATCGTTTCTGATTCAGCTTCATTGAACCCTTTTATTAAACAATTTCATGAATATATTTCAAGAAAAGAATATCCAATATCTTGTTTTTTAAGTGGAACAAGTTGTTCTGAAAAAGTATTTACAATAATATTTAAAAATCCAGTTTAACTGCGTTTATTACGTTAACGTTTCCTTATTGATGAAATCTGATTTTGGAACCTCTGCCTTTTGAAATACCAAAAATATTTTTCTCACAAAATTAAATTATATCTGAAAGTCTAAAATACTTGACAGATAGAAAAATGTGCAAGGAGCAGAAAAATAATTACATTATTTGTCCTGATCTCGTCAACATGCGTTCGCAGAGGTTAAAATAATTTTTCATTGATTTCATTGACATTGCCGATATTATAACAACGTAGTTATTAATTTCCAAATTCTGCTTATGGAGATCCAATTGACATAAGTACATCCTTCAAAGTTATTTGATCTTGCGGAAAGAGATTTTTCGTTCGATTTCGAAAGAGATTTTCGAAGAGAAGTTTTCGTTCACGCCGATGACAATTAGTGTAAAAAATTGTCGAAGCCTCTTGATATGCAATTCTGTTTGAACGCATTCAAATATTTCGGTTCGAAGTTTGGACGAATGGTCATTCGATTAAGCGGCAAAGCAATACGCCGAATTAATATTAATTAATATTTCGTTCGCGAGGGATGTGCTTTACATTAATAACGCAACTACTTCCAGCAACGGCCGCCCGGCAATGTTAAATGGTGCGAATTACGGATTACGCGGTGCACATATTGAATGTTGATTTTGTAACGCTCTCAGCAATTATTCGAACCGCATTTCGCTTAGCATATTTAACGCTAAGGCAATAGTCAATTTGCACGTACCGTTAAATGAAACAATCGCGATTTTGAAATGGTTCCGGGACAGCGGCAATTGTGATTCGGACCAATGGAAACACGTCGGGATTCCCTTCGAAATTATAACGAGCCCAACTACTCGCGAAATGTTATGAAACGATGAATCACCGTTGCTAAACGGTGTCGAACCGAAAACCTGATATACTATACTCCTCTTCTGACTCCGAACCGATTACGTGCATAAGAAAAATTTGCAACTACAAAATTACCAATACCTTCGGAATTGAAAGAAAATAGAAATTTTTATCTATAACATCTACGCAACGAACTTAAATCGCACGATTCCAATACGACACAAACATATTCAAATAAATCACGGCTGACGTGTCTGATCACGGCTTACCAATTCTACTTCGTCCGTAGGATTCGATTTTCTCCAAAACGAAGCC
>CM052125.1:11689033-11756744 GCA_028454245.1 Halictus quadricinctus | reverse complement strand
AGTTTTTTTTTACTGTGATTCTAATAATTCCACATCCACAGAGTTTTCATGAAATCAATCGTCAAATTAATATGAGTCGTTAAACCAAGTGTACCGCGTGCTATTAATAGAAACAAGTAATTTGTCAGCTGGTCAGCAACGTCACCGGCGAGCATGAGCTCTTAACTCGTCGAGTTAGGCAAGTGTCGCGATCATCTGGAGCACGAGGAGGCGCGAAACCTTGGGGAATCCTTGTTTTCGAGTGATTCAAAATCTCCGTAAGGGCGTCGGGGGGATGGTTAGACGGTTAGCGCGACGCGGCATCTGTTATAAGCGCAAAACTGGATGGGAGGGTTTCGCGCACTCATCCTGTCGGCAGTAAGCCGCGCGGCTAGGAATTAATTTTCCCAGCCGGTGGCCGTCCTAGCCGCAAGTAACACGGGCATCAGGTGGACGCATTATTTACTGTCAGCCAATTAACATGCCGTCGCGATCATGGGTGTTCACCTCGGGCCGGCGTCGTCGTCGTCGTCGTCGTCGTCGTCGTTCTGGGAAGAATCGATCGGTAGGTCTGCCCGGCACGTTTTCGTACTGCACCGTAACCACGCCGGCAAAATTGCTGGCCAAGCGATAATATCGGGACTCGTGTTTCAGGCACGCTATCCCGCATCGCGGCCGCCTAGAGAAATAGGCGTGAGACCGGCTCCTAGACGCCAACAACTATCATCAGACGCGTGGCCGCCACGAAATCGCGGTTCCACGAATTTCCCTGAAATTCGGTTTCCTTCGTCCGCTAAACCCGATCACGTTATTGTTTTCGTGTCTGCCTACGCGCGAAGACTCGCCGATGAGCGCCGATAATCCACTTCGGCTAAGAAGTCCCCGGGGAAAACGATACTTTCTTCCTTGAGGCATGGCCACTCGAATCGTCGATCCCCAAAGCACTGTTTCTGCGGCTGTTCGTTAACTGTGAGAACAAGAAAGAATCAATATTACTTGGGTCAAGCATTGCTAGATTCTTCTAATCCCAATCTCCAAGTTTTCTTTTCGAAAATCCCATTTTCGTTTTATTGCATTTTCCGTAAGCATCGGTGTCGTAGAATATGTGTGCAAAACGATTTGTTCGAATTCGTAAAATTAACGTAGTTATACAAGTTCGAAGAATGGAACTCGCGTTGTGAGATATTGATCATTGAATCTTTAAACGTATTTTTCTCGAAACCACTTTTTGCGAAACTGCTGCCACGATATCTCAGGTTCTAATTGATCAATTGACCTGAAATTTTGAGAAGATATTCAGCGCATACCCTGTTATCGCATGAATGACAATTTTTTAATTCCCTCAATTTTTTCTTTTTTTCTTATTGTTCTAGAGGCCGAAAACTTTCATCGTTTTTAGTTTTCTCGTCAAAATCTACAGGATTATATAAAAAAGGGTGCAAAGTTTTTGGTCCCAGAAGGAAAAGAATAGCCTATATGAAATTATTTTCTGGAGTTGCCGCGGTATTTAATGAGCGAACTTGTTATTGCTCAATAGCAATTACAATACAGGTGCGATTGTTCAACACAATAATAGTAACATTCTCTTCGTACAACCTCCACCATTTTCCCCGTTGTCCAGTGTCATCCTTCCGCCGATGGAATTGAACCCATCGCGAGCCATTTGTTTTGTTTCCCCGCCATGCGGCCATTCTTCCTCCCGCCTTGAAGTAGACAGAATAGAATTTTCACGAAAGCATACCGCGCTACGTCGTTATAAAGAGCTTATGGCGGAGGACTATTATTTACAAAGTTCCAACTGGCACGATGGAATGATAAGGAGAAGCGTGTAATAGACCCGGGCTAAGGGAAAAGTACTCTGGGGAATTGCATTTGTTGCTAGGGATTTGGATCGGGCTGCGCGATTTCCGGGAGAATTATGATCAATTCTTTGTTCCCGTAAAATTCATGTTCCGTGGTAAATGAATTGAAGCGGTTTCTTGTGAAACGACGCGGAACTTTCTCGAATTATACTCCGCGACCGAGTCGTGAAATTTGTGCTGCTAATGGAGTCATCTTCGTACGTTACATACATTAACATTTTCGATCAAAATATTCCCGTATGAAAGCTTGCCTTTCTACACGCTTAACGTACATTAGAATTTTATTTTATTCTACTATTACATTGTGGATCGTATGTACTTACGACAGGAATAGATATAATTCAAAACGTGTATAAAACGTGAGAAAACCAAATTATTGGACCATCGTGTCATTAGTAACATTTAGACTAGGGATCTCGAAGGAAAATAAAAATTGTTTTCACGAATTGCAAACAAGCTTGTTCCAAACTGGTAGATTAATATACTTGAATATTTTTAATCTGTCCACTGTTTTAAATTGCTCGTACACATGTTTCTTGCGATTGCATGAAATTCACAGTCTGGTAATGACCATGAAGGATGAGACCTAGAGCAATAATAAAAAGACTTTAGTATGTCAGAGAAGCATAGCTCGAGTTCTGAACTCTGCCACAGTTGCAGCGTGGGCAAAACAGAACGAAGAATCAAAAGTTCGTGCGACCGTTGTAAAATCAGAAATATATCTTCCGTTTTTACGACGGTACACAGTAAGTTTTGGTTCGCTCATTATTCCAGCTGGAACGTGGAACACCGTTACTACTTCTACTTTGCATTCGAGAAGATCGTTTACGTTCTGATACTTTACATTTATTCCACGGGAAGCATAAAGGCTGATGCCCTACAAGCTCTAGAGCCCCGCTGCTTTACTCCTCTGCATTATGCATTCAGGAATATTATTGAACAATGGCTAAGTTATACGTAAATGAATGTTCTCTGTAACATAATAGCAAAGACGCGTGTAACGGTGAAATTCATATTTCCCGTGAAGTATAATGCCACCTACAGTTATTAAAACACGAATGAATTCAATGTTCCCCGCCTCGTTGAAAGTTCCAATTATCCTTTTGTTTCTCTTTGCCGGCAAACGAGAATAATATTTTGGACGACATCGAAATGCGTTTCGCTTTAACGTATTAACGGCGTCGAAAATATTATTACGTGTGCTTAAATTTTCAATCTTTTAAATTAGATATTATTCGTTCGTTGTGGAATGACATGCGCTAATTAAATTGAAACGCGATCTGTTTTTCCCAGTGGCGGCTGTGCTTTGAACAATTCATTTGTGGTAATTCGACACGAAAAACAGAACGACAATGTTCAGTTATTTCGTAAAATTTTCACCCCGAGAAATTATTCAGGCACGTTTAATAATAACTAAACAGCGGATTTTATGCGTTTAAAAAGTTTCAAGAATTTAGAAATACTGTTTTATTATTTTTAAATGGCTAGAGTTAGGTATTGAGAAACGAAGTAAACGTATATGTAGCTCCTGTTCCCTGCAATTAATAACTAAAACTGTAAGTTTCTATGTTAACCACTATAATATAACAAACATTCAATTTTATGTAAAGAAACATTTTTTTTTGTTTTTGCTTGTAAGTAAAGGCTAGTGAAAAATATTGTAACAGGTGAATAGAAAAATATTAGGCTTCTTTCCAATTTTCTCTTCTTCATACACGACTTACAAAATATGGAGTCTGTCCGTTTGGAACGGAATATTTGGATCGAATCTAATTGTTCCATAAGAGGCTCAAGCCCGTTCGCTTGGGGTCCCTTCTGACGCATTCTTAATGATGTTTTGGAAGTTCTAACAAGTTGGATCCCAGGTAAGAACTTGACGTTGCTCATCTCTGCTGCGTGTTCGTACCCATCGGGGAATCCCGAATTTATGACACGTCGATACTCGATTCCGAACCTTCTCTTGTTGTGTGTTCTCTAAACATTTGCTTGTCGAATGTCCCTGTCACGTGTTCTCGAGCGCCTTCAAATTATAAGAGTACTCCTCTCGACTATTGCTATAAATCCATGTGACAGAAACGTTAATATTGTGTTCTCACAACATTGTACTTTAAACAAAGTTGTTTCCACAAGTCTGTTTCTTCGGAGGGAATTTGCCTTCTCGAGTTTCTCCAGTACTAATTCAACGTTGGTGTTATTGGTTTACCATTAAAATGTACTGAAGGGATTCTCTAAAAATACTTGCTGATTTTATGCATTTATGATGAAATTACTGAGCGAGATAGTGAAGTGTAAAGAAATCAGAAAAATTTAGAAATATTCTTATTTGCAATTTATTAAAATAAGACAGACATAGAATTCACCAATAATTATCTTAATCTGTAAACAACTAGGTTTTACTTCATCTATTTTCAGAAATTCCAATTTCCCATTTTGCGAAGTTAATTGTAATCTGTATACATTACGTTTACATATAAATACCTACATACAATCACGTGAATGTACAAGCTTAGAGTTACAGCTGTGTGAAAACAGCGTTTCATTTGCAGCACGAGGGTTAATGAATCAAAATTATGATGTAATCCAACAATTTACTTTTCGATTACCATGGTAATATATTCTTGATAATTAATATATTATTTGGTAACCAAAATTATTAATGAAACGCTCCTACGTTACGAATCCATTTTCTGTAATTAACAAAATTATGTAATTCGAAAATAACGGTTATTAATCAAACAATCTATTAACAGATTTATCGGAATCAGACCACCGTTTTGCATTGCACTATTACGTACATATATGATTCCTACATAAAAAAAAAATAAGTCGAAGATGTAGAATAACATTTCTTCATGCGAGGCTTTGTGTTCGAGAAAATCGTCTGACCACGACCAACCAGTTCTACTTGCTGCACATTCTGAAGCCTTAAACTCGATTTTCTCGAAAAATTACCCTTTTCTCAACTTTGAGCACACCCTGAGTCGTTTGAACGGGGTCAATATAAACATTTTCTCGGAGCGCAAAATATTCGCACGGGGACAAAAAGATGCTCACGGTTAATCTCCTGAAGAATAAGGAAAAACACTTTTTCCTGGTGGTTCCACCCGTTGCGAATCGGGATGGCAGGATTTTTCCTCGGTGGGAAAGGTCAGCGTGACGTCGTGTGCTCTAGGACAGAGGCCGAGTCAACTTAACGCACAGCCAAACATGAATAGTAAGCCGGTATAAATTTCGCTGAGCGTCACGTACAGGCTTCCTTGGCTTTTGCATCACGGTGTCACTCCGGCCGGGTACAACTGTAAATACTGCCCTCGACGGAGTTTGCGGGACGTATTTCTCTAACGTATCTCGGCTCAACCAATAATATCCCTGCTCCGAATCTGTCCGCATTAATCAGAGGGGACAGACAGTAATTCCTCGGGATATATAGTTTCGCGTTATGTACTCGAGGGGCAGGAGGGAGGGAAGGGGCCGCGTAGCGTTTCCGAATTGGCCCGGGCGATAAATAAAGAAAATTGGAAAACCACCGAGCACACGGCGCGGCGGCGTGACGGATGCACCGCGGTGGGAAGGAAACAATGAGCCGGCGACAATACCGAATTGATGAGCGAAAACGCCGTCAATCGTCGAGAACCGGCCAGAAAGAAACGTTGGGAACGGTGTAATTGCGGAATTTCCTCCCCCGTCGAACGGCCGCGCCGGAAAAATGGAAAGCTGTTCCGTGCCGAAGCCGGATAAATCGAACGAAAATTGAAAAGTCAAGTGCGCTTAACGAATTGTTCACTTCTCGACGGAAAGTTATATGGCATTGTCCAAACAGTTTTACGCGCCGCATATTGACTGTTCAGAATTTTCCGTTTATTCGATGAATTCCGAACACGCGGCCCGTCAATAGGTTTTTGTTTACCCTTTTGCACCGCCACTTTGGCAAAACCGTGTTACTGCGCCGACCAAAAGAACAAAATAGTTTTCGGGAATTAGTTGAATGTGGGTAGCGTCGTTTGTTCTATGGAGTGCTTTGCGAACGAGGCCCGGAAACTTGTCGTTCCGTAGCAACGTTTCACTCGAACGAATTTGTCCCTTCTGTTCGACTATGCGCAGCACTATATTGTTCAAATGAATAAACAAATTCGATACGTGTCTGCGATCTTTTATTTTTTAGTATTAAAGTTCGTTGTTCCCTTTGTTTGATCCTGCGGAGCGTTAATGCAGTCCAACAACTGGTGTCTTTGCAGAAATGGTTTCGGGAAAATGGCTGTCACGTGCGTTTAGCTTAAAATATTTAACTTCAATTTTTCGAAAATACTACTTAAGGGGGCCGGCATTGTTTGAAATCCATATACGTGTGCAAGTGTCAAAACCTTTTCAAACTACCGCTTCAATATTGCAATGAGCAGTTTAGAAGTGGTCAATTGTGTTTCCTAAAAGTCCAATCTACGTCTGTATAGAGCCGAAATTGCGAATTTCTACCTCATCGTGGAGTGATTTGTAACATTCGGCAGAAAATTCGAATTCTGAAGCAAGTATGACGTCACAAGATGGCTGCCGCTGAGAGATTCTCTTAATTTCGAGAGATTTAGTGTTCGTATCGAAAACAAGGCTCTATACATTTTTAATTGATTACTTACTTATATAAGACGTAAAATGTCTAGAAAAAAAAGCATAGCGTAACATAGCATAACAGTCAAGACCAAATACCTGCCGGCCCCCTTAACGATAATACAATAATATGCGCATGATTTTTCATGTCAAGATAATTTTAATTATTAAAAAAATTGTTTCCTCATTTTTCAACCGTTCAGAGATCTTTAACCCCTTGAGAAAGGGAGTGAACTTCTTTTGGCTTCTCGAGATAGAAAATTTTTATTTTATCTCGTTGTAACAGTTATGATGCCTGAAAGAAAATGGAGCCATCACTCCCCGACTGGCCGTATCCCACAAAATCTCCATCACGGGGCACAAAAAAAGTGATCGATTCGACGTCGAGTGACCCGTGCCGAATTACCATGAGCATGGTCGTCTTGCTGGCGTATAGAGAGCGCCGTATCCGAGAGGATCGATGTCTATCGTCTTTAAAAGACTTGTACTGGAGGCGTGCGGATAAGCTGTTCGCCGAATCCGGGTATCAAGGCAAAACTTCGCGGTCGGCGTTAGGCAAAAGCCTGTCCGGGTCCGCGTCGTTGAGCTCCTCCTTTTCAGGACTGCTTCGGCTGAGATTAGGGGTTGTAGTTTTCAAAGTGGACACAATACACGCGTCCACGAACGCTATCGAGGCGTGGCGAGGCGAGGCGAGGCGAGACGGGGTACGGAGCGTTGAATCGGTCTGTTCCGTCGATCCTCGTAAATACGATCCGGGAGCCTTTCATGAGAACGCTCCACGGAGGAATCGCGATGACGACGCTGGAATCCGTGCATTTATGCTGGCTGCTTCCTTCTGGATATTATCATGCGGCGACGCGTAATGATATTAGAAGGGTGCGGGATGAAAAGTTCTTCAGGGACGGAGGGAGCCGCGTGAAAAAGGGAAGCCACGGATTAAGGACGAAGAAACGCGAGCCTCCGATTTATATTACGGTCCTTCCCGCTTCGATTATACCGCCGCAATAACTGTGCTTCGGTGAAAGCCGGAATATTGCGAGGAGGTAGGGCGCAGAAACGTTTTGCTTGACCCCGTTTGACCCTCGAATATCGCGTTAATGAAGATGAAACCCGGCGGTAATCACGAGATTGTGTGTCGTCGCATTTATTTCGGGAACGACCTGGCGTGTCGTTTTTATTTCACGAGCGATCTTCTTTGTCATGATAATTGTTGGAATTCCCATAAATGTTCACGCCCATAATCCATGGGTGCGTCATGATTAGTTTGCGGATTGTACGCATTTATGATAGAAATGATGTAGGGTTTTGTAAAATATAATTTATTCTTTACTTTTTTCATCCCCAGTTTCTCTAACACTGTTTAATTTTGTAAAATATAATACAAATTCATAGTCTACATTAACATAAGGTAATGAATAACTGCATTGTGTTGGTAAGTAGACTTACTAGTTCACAGAAAAATGTGAGAAAATCGTTTCGAGTATCTGAGTATACTTATTTCATTGCTTCCAGGATCGCAAATACTGTTGTGTCTAATATTGTCTTACAAGTCACGGAAATGAATTGTATTGTATGGTTATCATTGAGTGTAAAAAGGTTCGGGTTCCTACCAATATTATATACTAATGCATACAACATCTTATCGATCCAATTACCGTGAAAACCAATTCCATAGCGGATAACATTATAACCGCTTCCGTGTAATGCAAACAGTCACCATCTAAATCAATTTATTCCGATAACTTTCTCCTTAATGTCAGGAATTATGCCAGAAACCCTCGCGCCGTTACTCATGAAATGAATTCCATGAAAACCATGAAGAAATTACAGCTAAGTATTCTACCGCGAGCCTCTACAGAGTGTAACTAAAATAGATGGGCGAACTTCTGGTCGATAGTTCGGATGAAAAATTAGGAACAAGCCGGACTAATGAAATTTTCTCCAATGTTTCCGAATTTTCTAATTGTATTAGCAAAACTGTCCGAGCTTGAATTCCGAAATAGATCAAGTATTTAAAGGTGCCACGATGAACAGTATTTTCTAAATAATTGACAGAACGGTGACAATAAACCATTACAAAAGTGTTAAGACATGTGACGATGTGCAATCTTGAGAAGTGCTGTATTGAATAATAAATGATCATCAGAAAATAAAATGGCTTCATAAACTGTATATTCAAGAAGCGACAATTTATAAACGGAAATGTCAATGTCCACATTTACAAGCACGAAAACGTCATTTAATAATAACATTTCCATTTTATAAGTTTACTTTTAGATGCCAGATTTTAATACCGAAGGAATATGATATAACTTAAACAAGTAGTATTTGTAGGAATTTAGTTAAGCTTCACATTTACTTGTTAGAGAGCAAATAACGAGGTGACATGTTATCGAATAATCGTATAAATAAATATCTTAACCGATATTTATAAATATCAACCGAATATTTCTGTACGAAGATGAAAGGTAGATTTCTTCGAAGTGCGACATTCTGAACAAAGTGTTAATTTAAAGAATGAAACAAGCAAGAGCTATTAGCTGAGAATCTTTCGTGCAACTCTGAGCGACATACGGGTCTTAAAAAGGCTCGGTTGCAGGCTTTGATGTAACCACTCGCGGAACGGTTTCCTGGCCAAAGGGTTGCCAAAATCCACCGACGCGCGCCCCACTTTGCATATTTAAGACTGGCGTTTTGTCTTCGGTATAAACAGCAAAATCAACAGCGCAGTGATCCTGGTTCTACAGGACAAAACTAGAAGAGAGAGAGAGAGAGGGAGAGAGAGCAGAGTCGTCACTGGTTGCATAGAACATATGGCGGTCGTGAAAGGGCAGTTGACTTGTGGTTACCAGCACACGGGGGATGATACACGACCGGGACGTGCGGTATTCTCGACTCCGCTTGTTCTCCTGCCACCCACCACCGAAAAAGGCATCAAGCCCTCTTCCTCCAGCCCCGTGCCCACGAAAACCATCCCCCCGGGGGCCAGGGTTTCACGGAAATTCAGCGTGCTCGTTGCCTCCCGTCTTGAATTCGCGCGAGAGTCTGCTTGTCCCATCCGTTTGGGAATTAAATCTACTTAGCCGGCTGTTTTCCTTACAAATTGAGGTTCCCTATGCCAAAGGCGCCGCGCCCGACGTTTCATCGAAATTTTATCCCCCGCGGGGAAATGGATAAATTCCTCTCGACGGAAATGAACTGTTTCTCACCGGGGCCCGTCCACCTTCTTCGGGTTCGCTTTCTTCGGTTCGCCCCGGAAGTTTGATTGCGACAAACAGAGAAGCTGTTGCTCTTCCCCCTCTCGTTTCTCTTTCTTTCTTTCCGTCTTGCACAAAGGGGACGAAAATATTAATAATTTAAAAAAAAAAACTGCTGAACACCTCGTGCAAGTTTCATGCCCGGAAACGAAACGACCAACTCTGGGAACAACAGTTTCTCAGGAAGCGATATCCCATGAACGACACTCGTAAATTGCTCCCCTGCATGATTTATAAACCGCAATTTATGTGGCAGAATGCGTATGTGAAGCATATTTCGGGTAACATATGCGTTGCTCCTTTATTACCGTGAATAATTCGCGCAAAACAATTCTGTTTTAATTCAATGAGGGGATTCATGGCTTCCGTTTGTTCTGTAAATCTATGCTCGCCGGTGGCGAAGAAGGTTCTGCAATTAACAAGAAACTTGCGTAGAAGAGACAACTTTTGTACTTGTTATACCGGGTGAGTCTCTTCGCACGACGCTTTATAATAACTCGTTGATTATTTGTTGTCCGAAAAAAATTTTACACGCGAATGTTGTATAGCTTTCTGCAGGACGTACGGCGCTGTGATCTGTTCTTCGTTGCTTTGCTTTTTCATCGAAATGTGAGGGTCACCTTCAGTTGTTTTAATGGAATGCTGAATATTTTTCATTCTGTGTAAAAAATTATTATACCATGTAGGGCTAAAATTTAATAATTATTTAAACTGTGTTTTGATCGCGTTGGATATTTTTCAAGTATGGAGATGTAGGTATATAAAAATTTGTTGAATTAAAGTGTTAAATTATACTTTTGGATTTTATGTATTCTGATGGGCTACTCAGACTTTCCGCGAGTTGCGCGAAAGGAATTATTTCGGCATTTTTGCGTACCACCGTCGAAAGCAGAGTTCTTTTTAGATGAGCATCTTCCTGACTCACGTTTCTCAGTGGTACACACGTGATCCTTGAAGAGGCCTCACACTTGAAACGAGCGTGTATGCTCGGCACGCGTGCCTCATAAATAATGGCGGCTGTTGGCGCCGGAGTTGGACCGCGACAGACGCGCCGGAAAGTAGCTTCGAAAGCAACTTACGAGTTCTCTGCCGAAATTGCGTTATTACTCCCGACGATCGAGGATTTTTACCTCCAGCGGTGGGCATTTGATGGGAAACGAGCCGACATGGAGAGCGTGGCAAGTGAAACACAGTGGCCGTACTC
Source organism: Halictus quadricinctus (assembly GCA_028454245.1). NCBI lineage: Eukaryota > Metazoa > Arthropoda > Insecta > Hymenoptera > Halictidae > Halictus > Halictus quadricinctus. The sequence goes on along the minus strand of CM052125.1, from coordinate 11,745,843 downwards.
GGAAACTATAACAGTGACGTGTCCACAAAAATCTTTAAGAAATGTATACCGTTCGTAATAATTTGGAATATTTTCCAATGCAGAACTTGTGGAAAAAATTGTACTATCGGAATTCTTCTGAATTTCTGTTTTTAATTACATTTAAACTCATTTTTCCCTTTTTTTAAATGAAAAGCGGTTTTACGAGATTTTTCAGGGCAAACGAAATTCAAAGAAACCTTTGTGAATATATTTGAATCGATATGCAGAATGTATCGTGCTGGTATATTTCATATTATTTGATCTCTCATTCAAAACACCGCGAGATTAAACATTTTTTCGGGAGTACTCGCAATGTATTAAAAATTAAAGTCACGTACGGGAGCGAGCGATCTAACAAAGTATACATTTTGATAATGCAAGCGTGAAGAATTGTTTGAATGGACCAGTTTCGAAAAAGGAGAAAGATAGGACGGAAGTAGCGTGGAATGATGAGTGCCCCTGTAATATACAAGCTGGAACAAATAAAAGACAGAGCGAGTGAGGGATATGGGGAAGAATAAAAGGTGGAACACAAACAGCCTTTAAAGGAAGCAAGTGAAATTGGTGGGACAAATGAAAGGGAAGTAATGAAAAAGAGAAGCCGTTACGAGATAAATAGGTTTCCGTCAGTTGAAGAATTACGAGTGGGCTAAGTCTGCGGGGAGAAGAAACGCGAGAAAACGATCTCAAAGGTACACGAAGTATAAAAATGAACCAGAAGGTCAAAGCGTCTAAGAGAAACGCGGAATTAAATAAAGTTTATGAAATATTACAGTGCCACGGAAGAAACTACATTCAACCCGCGGGTGGTAAATCAACGGGCTAAAAAGTATCGAGAGAAGCTCAAAGAAGCCGCAAAAAGCTAACAAATTGTACCAACAAAATTGTAACGAAAATCGAACCAATTCTTCGCGTTATTAAAAAATCTTCACACCGAATATGTTCTCATAAATCGTCGTTATTACAAGAAGCTATTTTAAATGAATTAAATATCCGAAGTTTGAAATGTCTTTTTTCTGATTTTAAATTTTTTGATATTTGATCAATGTTGTTCCATTTAAATAGGATTGGCAGTTTCTCACAACAGCTAATTAAATAACCCAAATAAATAATTGGTCCAACTGAATATTGTTTTAACTTTAACGATTTAGTTATTATTAGCTCAGTTACAATAGCTTAGTTGTAACTAAAAAAAAAAAAAAAGAAATAGATACTGTTGGCACTAATTGCAAGAAACAGTAACCACATAGATTTTCTTCTTCAACAATCTCAATAGTTTCAAGACAATATATTGACCTTCATAAATTCCTTTAATGTTTGCACTGTTTTAAATTGCACCTACTAGTTTTTGTCGTAAATCCATCAAGTGCCATTTGCACGAAGCAAGTGAAATTCATTTTAGATACGTTGTTATTTAACGTCTATATCGCCAAATAATATTTAGGGGTTCCTCTCTGTTAACTGTTTTTCGCATTTGATAATACTGTTGGTGGAAAGAGCGACGTGTTTCGAGCACAACTATAAAAACAGAATTGCTTTCGCGTTTGGCAGATAGAGAAACCGAAGGATCGGGCGGTCATTAAATATTTGGCTAGAAAAGGTTCGATAACGGCAGATACCCGTGCCGACATGAAAAATGCTTTAGAGGATTCGGCTTCTCCATTTTTGATTGTATCAAAATGGACAGTTGAATTTGAACGGGGTCGCGAGAGCTTTGAAGATCCACTCGCCGGACGTTCAAAGCGCACAACAGCATCCAGAAAAATGATTGAAATGTTCGGCGATAAGCTTCACGAGGATTGTCGATTGAAAATATCCGGACGTGGCTCGCAGGAATCTCGGAGGAACGCACATTTCACATCTTGAACGATGAATCCTGTGTGAACCAACTATACGCGGGATGACCGTGTTTGCCGACACAGCTGGTCCGAGGGAATATCGAATTTTTAAAAAAAGCTCAATCGATCGATAACGATTTTCTGCCGGCGGAACAGCGTCAAGTTTACCGGAAAGATAATGGCGACTGTTCCACGGATAATGGAACTGTTGCTGATAAATATCCTGCAAAAGGTAAAACGATTATGTACTGGCAGCCAACGGCGGAGTAATTTAGACCAATTGAATAGAAATATCTGTACGGAACGATCGCGGTTTAGTGGAGAGAAAAATCACTTTCCTTCGAAACAATTATAGCAAAAATCGATTAACTGGAAGGTAAGACAGTAAAGTTCGAATTTTATAATATTATTGTGCGATAGGATACAATCTTTTGGCGCAGCCAAACGCAGCAATAATTGTAAACTAGATTGCAAATTTTTATGCTTTCCGTGGCACTCCACGAATGAAAAATAAAATGTTTGCATTTTCTTGGTGATTTACAAAAACTTCGGATTTTATGTATTTATAACAGAAAAGGTTAGGTGCGATGCAAAATAAAGTGAATGCATTAGAAGTATGTTACATTATCTTCAATTTACTAAAATGCTTCGAAAGGGAACTGAATTTTTAGTGTTCGTAATAGCTGCAGGAAATTCTGATTTCGTCTGTTTACACGCATTCGAATATTTTGACACGCTATGAATGCATAACAATCCACGGCTTAATTAGAATATTTTTTCGACAGAAAAAATGAGTGTTCTTGAATTCGAGAAAATATGACTTCGCAAACGTCACTTGGAATTAGATATTATTTCTTTCTGTCGTCAACGACAGTTTTTCGCACTCCTCGGCGCAGCGTAAAAGAACACGGTGACGTTTTGAGCCATGAATGGTCGTCAAGCATGAATACTATTGCTTGACGTAATAATTGATGAATGGACACGCGGGTTCCACGGTGCTACACACATCTGTGTGCACATCGCACTGCCGAAACGTGCATTAATCTTTCGTTGGTACTTTGTTAAGAGGGCAAAAAAAAAGAACTAGTTTCGAGAAGCCGACGGATCATCATTCACCTTGCCATACTGATGATTATTTACGATAACAGGCGGAGAGTCTCTCTGTTCGTTCGACTGTAATAAAACACGAAAAGATTCCCGGAACGTAATTCCTTGCGCGAGGGCGCCTCATTAATATTTAATACGGGCTAAGTGAAAGTATGAATTTCACATTAATGCAATTCCTCGTGATATATGGTCCATCGTATGCTCCACGTCCGTAACAGAAGATGATATTAATTGCTATATTTATGTATGCTCGACGTATATCTCCCTTGTCAAAGGGCGCTGTCATCTTTCATAGTTATAATTCATGAACCCACTGATACGCTCTGTGTTCGGTTGGGGAGTCCTGCTGGTTCCTTCACTGTGAACATTTTACCGCACTAATGCAAACTGCCATCGATTAAATTGAATATATCGCAAAGAAAATGCGTTGTCACAGATATAAATGACTCTCAAGAATTGCATTTTACCCTTACTTTGCCTTTAACCCTCCGTACGCTGTGCCAGGGGTCATTCGTGACCCGTCACGGTGGGGATAAGCTCGAGCGACCGTCAGTGTGTACATATAATTCTATTCCGATATAATCTTTTTATTTCGAAATAAGAAAATCACTTCTTCCTCTTCATCCGAAATACGACGAAAGCTGGTCCCGAACCACCGACTTATACCGAAAGAAAACTGTAATGAGATATCAAGAGTGGGTCAAAACTGACTCCGGCATAGGCCTAGAACTCGCAGGAGTCCGAGGGTCTGGAAATTTGAATTTGTAGAAAATTCAGGCTGATTGGTATATTTGAATATGACGAAAATTTTATTTACTCAGAATAAATATCTTAATCGAGCCTTTTCAGGAAGGAAATAATTTTCTGCTTGATCTTGATCGTTAGTAGTTCCAAAAAGAATCGTAGTTGTTTATTCATAAGATAGAGTTTTACAAAAGGCATTAATTAAAAATTCCCGAGCGTTCGTTTATTAAAAGAGGGACCTCGAAATTTTATAGTACGATGATAATGCTTTCTCAGGGAATTTCTTATCCATTCGAAATTTCGAAATTTCTCTCTCGAAACGAACGGGTCCTCTAATTAAACGGAACAGAGGCGGCTCCGTTGTATTAAAACGTCATTTCATTACACGGGCATGGGCATGATTCACAATAAGAAGCTTTTTCAAACGGCTATCTTCAGAATGAGATTTCGCGTTTCAAATGGCACTGCTCGTAAACGGAACAGCGCCGAAAGCATTTCATAAACGCGCGGACAGTAAACCAGACCTTTTAAATATAATTTAAATCCAGACGCTGCGCATAATTAAAAAATATACCCGGAACGTCGCCAGAGTTAGTTCCGAAAATAAAAAGAAACGAAAAGAGAAAAGAAAGAGCGGCAGAGAACGGAGGAAAGCAAACATTGTACACACGTTTTCCACGACGAAAACGCAGTTTTCCTTCGTGCCGCACTCGCGCACTTAGAGCGTCGTTTTCCGCTTCAAACAAACAAGATTATTCGGACATTACACGACATTCTGCACGACAAAGTACCGGACTGTTACGTTCTTTCAAGTAATCCGTGCTATTACGCTCTGCTTTCGCAAAAGAATTATAAGCAAAGTCTCTTTTCCACGCGTTCTTCACTCGCCGAAATAATATTCAAACGGACCGTTTGAACCGCTTACGCCGCGACCGGAAAACGAAAACGTATTTCAGGATTAAAGCGACATTGTTCCGGGTAGTGGCATTAAATTAATTACAGGTCTTAGTTCTAGCGCCGGTTATTGCGGACGTCCAGCTGTTCTCCATTTTAAATCTGCCGCAACAGCACGAATCCACTGACAGCTATTCCGAGCAGATACACTGTTAACGGTAACGTCAATTATTGTTGTTTAACTCGCATAGACGGAACACGCACAATTTCGCAATGACACGGTATCGCGATGGCGGGTCTGAATATTGAGAATATAGCGAAAACAATGGATAACATAAAACAATGGATAGCTTCTACGTTAATAAAGCTCTAATTTGTGGCACGATTAGCGCTGCTGTTCGACTACGCAGATGCTTGTTCATATTTTTGAGGACACGCGTTCATTTCGCAGCTGTGTGCACTGTGTGTTTGTGTGCAGCTGTATTGTCAACAATTCCGTGAAAATTTGATTTAGTTATCTTGTGCGAGTATACAGTGGCGCTGGAAAATATCGACACACTACATTGCTGACTTCTATCTGTTATAGTTTCGTCAAAAATAATCGCACAACGATAAATCTGATGATTAATTTTTTGCGGGATGTTTTTGTATCTGATGAGAAACAGGAGACACGTTTTCTCTCGGAGATGCTGTCAATTGAAACGTTTTCAAAAATGTTGAAATAGTTTTTGGTGGCTGAATCCATCACAGATTTGAAGATTGGAAAAATAATAAGAATTCAGTATAGTCACCTGAAAATTGATTGTTCGATAATTTGCTCAGCCACTGTACGATTAAATCACTGCGAGACGAAGATCTGCAAAAACATTTGAATTTGAAGTTGTTTCGTTCAACACAAGATTGACTTCGCAGTTACGACAAAGGACGCCAAGTGAAACAAATGTATTTACCGACACGGCTGACAGCGAACAAACAGTGGACGACGAGGGACGACCGTATAGTTGATGCAATGAAACAGCGTGGCGGGGAGGGGGGAAAAAAGGGAATAACAGACGAAAAGGAAAAGTATATTTTTCGTTTGACACCGAACACCCTGCAAAGGACTTTTAATAGCGTCGATGGGGGAGGACAGTTGGTTGCTCGTGTGACCGGTGTTCGTGTTTTTTCCAGTTGTCTCTCGAATTTCACTGGACGCGATAGCCGGGTCGCTTATTACCGAAACGCGCAGTTTTCTTTCTGAAACAAAATTCTAGCCACGAACACCGTGCAATCGTAAACATACCGAACATTCGCCGAAGCGCGGCATTTATCGCAGTGCTTGGAATTCCGGGACTTGAGAATGTTTAGAATTCCGAAACCGAGCGCTCACCCTGTGCTATACGACCGCATTCTTCGTCTCACGTGACGACCGGGAAACTATAGGCACACTTCACTTTTCTGTAGGGTCATTCTTTCCGAGCGAATGTTTCGTTATCACCGCTGAAAGCCGTTCATGCGCCGAACTTTGGCGGCCGACGACTGTATCCCGGTCGGGAACTTTGCTACTCATAGAATCGCACACAGACAGCATACGATACATAAATATCTTACTCCCTTCTGGTGGTGCATGACATATTTTCTGTCGATAACACACGCATGCTGCCAAGAAACTCTCTTATGTCAACATTTCTCACTGTTTTCGAAGTCGTTGCTGTATTTATTTATTACACCGTGGGTCGTCATATTATTATTGACAGTAGTTCATGTTCAAAGAATCAATATTTAAGCGAAGGTATACTTCTCATTATTTTTCTGTGAAGTATCTACTGATTTTGAAATCTTAAAGGTTAAACTTCACCTTGGCAACCCAGAAATTTTTAACTTTTTTTTATATAATCCTGTACATATTGACGAGAGAATGTCGAAAATTGAACTTTTAAAGCTAGGAATAAAATGGTTTAAACGTTATACGTGTTTTAAGTTGTGGATTGAGCGTTCTGGGTTGCCTAAACAAATACCACATGGTTAGTATAATTGTTTAATTTCGCATGTTTGGAGTTTGCCACATTAGAAACAACCGTTGCATTGTCAAATGAGAGTACTATTTAAAAACTGAAAATTTTACGTTACTTTTTTATGTTTCCTAATCGCAAGGACTTTCTTTCTTCTTGGTTATACGAAAAATGTCTGAACGCATTGTCAGTTTTGTTATCTATTCGATGTGGAAGATGCAAGTAAGGAAGAATTGAGCATCGACTGGAAAACTGTCGAGCTGATTACTAGCTATAGAACTTGCAAACATATCCCCGATGCGAATAAGCTTGTAGGAACCCCTGACCCTGAGGTAGATGGCGGTTGGTAGAAAACGCTAAGGACCATCCTGGGAGCGCTTCGTCATCTCTGATAAGTCTTCGTGGTCCTCCAGCTCCGGCGAATCCCTCGGCTTCCGAACTCGGCAGACCCTTGGAGCTACCTTGGTGCTCGCAGTTATCTCAGGTCCTTCCGCTGCGATCAGACGTCTGACATTTCGTTGGTAGGGCAAAAAGGGAGAAAGAATAAAGAAGTTGAAATGGCCAAGCATGAAGATTAAAAATTCCATGGATTGATAAGGAAATTTCTCACCCTTCGTGCCATTTTTCTTCGAGAGCGTACATTTTAGTCCCTAGATCGTCCGGAGTCCTGAAATTGCGTGAACTACATAGACATTTATTTAATAAGTAGACAGCGGCTCTTTATGCATTTATGGCTTTAGAAAATTTTCGAGGAAGCCTGGAATTACAAATTCGATATAATTTAGTACGGTTTCTTTTTGTTTCGGATTTACGAAAACTGTCCTCATTAAAAGTAAGATTTCATTTCACTTTCTTAAAATTTGTCTATAATAATTGAAAATTTCATAAGCATTCGTAGTCTAGAAATAACCTGAAAATAATGTGCTATGGTGTATTTGAATTCTTTAAATGTTCTCACTCTTTTACATTTGATCTTTTGATTTTTGTTTTAACTGTATAATGGGGATAGCAAATATATTAATAAATTCATTCTTTCACATAAATGCCACGTGTGTTAAAATTCTGGGATATAATACGGATTTGAAACTCTGCTTTTTTCATTTTTCTTCATCACTCGTCGCACCGAGCGTCGTTGGGAAAGGTGCAGGGTAAAGATCAGTGTCTGGCACCGGAAGCCGCAAAGCGAACATAAATTTCGAGACGACCCGATGCACCCGCCGCCTCGGTTATGTATCAATGGTCCTCCCCCGACCCGGAAGAAGCAGGATCTATTAATTTCGGCGGAACGGTTCGCTAACCGTCACCAGATATCCGGCGGTATCTAAAGAAAGAGCCGGGCGTCTATCTATACATCGTCCCGATAAGTGTTTTCCTCCCGGCGGTCCGGGAAGGGTAACCGAGTGCTAGGAATCGAGAGAAAATATGCTTTGACAGCGAGGATTTTAAAGTGAAATAAGATGGCGCCCGGCATTAACATACACGTTTCCCCGGCGGAATTTTATTCGGCCATTTGCACCGTCGGGAAGTACTTTAACAGAGTGAACACCCGGAGACGTTTCGGCACACGATTTATTTTCTGGCACAATGAGCGTGTAAAGTGTCGTAAAAATTTTAAACGCAATAGGACCTCCATCATCCCAGCCAATTGTTCTGCTCCGTTACATGATCCCCGGCTCCCAGCCGCTTTGCCATAAAAATGTTCGATCATCCGACAAAGAATTTCTTATTTCTACCTTCGCGGAAATATTACTCTGTCTGGTTGGCATTAACCCTTTGTAGACGAACGAAGAAATTATTTTCTCCGTGGAGAAAAATTATTGTTCTGAAATAATGTCAAGTTTGTTTTATAGAAGAAATCCTGTTTTCTAAGGCTTACCACATGACCTTTCAATTTCATATTTGGAACGTATGAAATTGTTAACTCTTTTGACGTGCCAATTTTTTTTACCAAAAATAAACCACTAAAATGGTAGAGAATAATCAACATTGCGGTAAAAAGATTCAATGTATAAATAATCGATTTGGAGGAATTAGAGTTTGTAACTTCGACGAGAACTACTGCTTGCAATTGTGGCTGGCCATTGCTTGCTAGTTCTACTTAGAAGTAGTGCAATCGATGATGCTTTCTCTGTTTCATTCTGCGAACGTAGATTCGCGGTACACGTGTTAGTAAATTCACGATCATAATTCGGACGACATATACATATATTCAAACGGTACATACAGTAACATGTGTATAGTGTTGTAAGCTGACATGCTTATGCTTTTAGCGTGCAATATATCGTTTTACTACCAACAATTCAAACTATTGTGACCGGACTGATGAAATCAATAAATTTGTAGTTTGTACCAATAATCAAGAAACATTAACATATTAAGTTTCATGGAATATATTTTATGTTCCTGTTACGTTCATTAAAGTTGTGTACAGAAAAAAGTGAAATTTTATTCAAGCTTGCTTTGATGGAATATCTTTACAAAAAGTAGAAGTTTGAACAACATTTCCAGCAAAGAAGCTAATGTTTTTAAGATTTCCAACATAAATTATATTATAAATGTATGAAAATATCTCGTAGACATCACATGAAAAATCGAATGTATTCTTCAATTTCCAGGTTAGTAATGAATATTTGATTCAGTATCATATGCAAAACCTCGTTATCCATCTGAGTTCGATGCGAAATCATTTTGATATTAGCAACGTGTACGGCGTAACACCTTGTGCGTCTCGTTTGAAAAATAATTAATGCGTGCCTTGTGAAAAGGAAATCCGTCTTGAAAGGATTAATTCGCACTTCTCGATGCGAAACAGCGAAGTAACACGTCCAGCTGCAACGTGCCAAGGGATCATCAATCATGCTAATGAAAGAAACTCTGACACCGCGCTGTGCAAACTGCTGTTCCCCATGCGTTTCTCGTCATACGTTCGTGTGTTTAAGCTGCACCTCTGCAAGGGCAAACATTCGAGTGCCGGAGTCGGTCGGAGAAATATCATGCCGTTTGTTTATTTACGGGAAAGAGCCTTATTTTGTAGCCGCGAACGAACACCGTGAGAGAACGGACGTTCGTGCTTGCGGCTTCGCTGAAATCAAATGAATAAATTAAAAAAAAAAAAAATAGAAACAAACGAAAGGTAAAACGTGCATGCACAGTTCATCCGAATGGTGTTTTTCTTGTGGATACCCATATGGATAGGGACGAGTGTCAGGCCGTGTGCCCATCCATGGATTTCGCGTGCCAAAAAATTGCGAATCGATCGAGCTACTTTTTGTTTCTTACAATTATGAAACTGTACGAAGTGGGGGGAATATTATCAACAATTTATTTCATCCAAATAAGTAATAAGTATTTTTGAATTGTTTATAGAAGTCCATTGGTCGTTACGTTCCAAGAGTTAATTTTTATTTTATTGTAAATAAATATATAAAAACGGAAGGTAATATTCAATCATCCACAGTAGTTTTCGTGCATGTGACACGTCCGAACCAAAAAGGCAAAGGATTTCGATTTTATAGACAATTCTCTATAGGATTGCACAACATTTATTGATGTTACGGAAATATTGGAGTTTCGTTAACGAAACATTGTGTTTGTGAAACATATTATTGTTTCGCCCTGCTAACGCCTGTCAGCAAATTTAAAAATCCCTCTCGACAACAGCTGACAGGTTCAACGGTAAAAAAGTTATCAAGACTCTTATAACTTCGAAAACAGACTTATACGAACGTTATTACTTTAATAAGTAGATTGTGGATGTCAATGCACTATCAAAATTGTCCGTATTAATTGCAAGACATGAGGAGTTACATACAAATTTACTTTTTCTTTCTTAATAATTGTACCGAGTTGAAAGCCATGCAACAGTATTATTCTCAGGCACTGAAATTACTAAAATTATAAATATGGAGCATTTAATTTTCCAGCATACTTTGTGTAATTTCGTTTCAATTTTGTGACATTATCAAATTACACAAATAGAAAAAGAAAAATATTTTCCAAAGAAATCATTTTAACCGCTCATCGCGCCGCAATAAATAACGTCTTTATGTACTATTACGAATTAATAATTTCCCCGATATGTATTCTTCTGTACTCGCCATTAACTAACACGCAGGTTCGGAACCCGCGAAATTAATTTCTATTCAAACCGTTGAAATATTGACATTATCGATGTATATTTTTCGGATATAATAGAATACGCTCGGTATTAATTATTATTATCGGCATTAGCGAAAGGGGCGGGTTATGTATCTTGCATATTTAAAGCGATCTAAAAGCCATCGGACATTCTAATATCAACGAACCGTATCAAAATTTCATTAAACAAGAGAATTATAATGCACCAGCGTATTCTTTCCATCGGATCGCCTAAGGGGTTATATAACACGTCCTCGGTGTATTGATACTTCATTATCAGTTATTTATGCGATTCATTTGCGTATCCCATAAACAACCCGGAAGCATATATTTCAGCTTCTAAAATTACAGGCGCGGAAAGGGTTTTATCCCTTCAACAGGCTGAGAGGGAAATATTCGCGAAACGAAAACCGCACTCTTTCCGACACTATAATGTTTGTATTTTATTTTTAGGTGTTTACCGTTAATAACTTATAAGCCGGTTCTCTGCGCTTCGTACCAAAAAATCGCGATCGCAGCCCGCAAAAGCATTTTTGCCGGCGCGTTTGCCGACCAGCGTCAGCCACAGCCATCCACCTTTCCACCTCGAACCACTATTTTCTACGATGTTATTACTACCAACATTACTGCGCTATTGGGAGTACTTTAACCTCTGCCATTTTTCGATTTCGCACAGAAACGAATGAATTTTTCTCACTCCCCGGGAACGTTCCCGGCGTCGACCATTTGCCTGCTTTTTCTGTCCCCTATTTCGTTCGCCGGCGCCCGTTCCTCCTGTTTCGCGACGTCGAATTTATGGATGGAATTGAAAGAGAGTCAGCCCGCACGATGCACCGGTAAACATTAATACTTCTCCTTTCTTTCTTTTTTTTTTCTTCTTTATTCATTTGTAAGCCTCGACTGCATCGGCCGCGCTCTGAAATATTGAACATTCCGTCCATAGTCCTTTAAATAACGAATCATGCGAATATGCTCGTACGCAGTGGCTCGCGTAATTGTTCGCACACCTTTTAAAATTCAAATCCGATTTAAACCGGTCAGACCACACCGATACACCGGTAAATATTAATACCTCTTCTTTTTTCTATTAATTTGTTAGCCTCTTCAAATACTGAAATTCCTTCCGTAGTTGTTCAAATAACGAATAATGTGAATATGTTTTACATACTCAAATAATTATTCACGCACCTGTTAAAAAGTGGACTTGGTCAGTTGTTTTCAAACGTATTTAAATTATTGAAGAAAAATAAAATTAATCTCGATCTATTAAAGGCCATTGAACAAGGAAATCTGTATTCTGTGCCTTGGACCTGCCACAAGATTTTATTTTGAGCTCGATCCAGCAATAATTCTTGGAAAGCGGACACAGGCCAGCGCCGAAGCTATAAATGCTCGGAAAGAGAAAATAAAAAGCGCATAAAAACAATGGTATAGAATCGCGAGAACACGGCAGAACGGTACCATCTCCCTTTAACCACTGTTCAACGTTCGGCTTTATAAGATATTGATTCGCCTATAGCCCGTGGAAATGCATCCTAGGGAATCTTGACGACTGTGTTCGCCAAGGTCGTATCACACGGGATGCCTGGAGGATAAGGTGTAAGATAGGCCGAGATGGAGAGAGAGAAAGAGAGAGAGAGAAAGGGGGCGGTAAAGAGGAACAGAAAGAGATGGAGATACGTGGAAGGAGCAGAAGGAGGACTTCATGCCTCATTCCTGAAACTTGCCGGAGATCAAACTCCTCCCTTAAGTGGCAAACGTTTCGCACGTGTGCTCGTGTTGCCGATTCACCGACGGAACCGTGTCGGATACGAACACAGAGGGACCCTCTTTGCGAGTAACTCCGGCTCGGAGGCCATTGTTTTCGTCTCAACTATAGAGTGGCCTACTTGGCACGGTTAGACGAGGTGGTAAATTAACAATTAAATTGTAACAGGATTTTCACTCGTCTACCCTACCGGAAATCCAATACCCGTCGCCTCTTCGGCGTCCTTAGGAGTGTCCGCGAGGACCGTGGATAATTAAACGCAACCTGTATGACCGACGTACAGGTTTCCTCTTCCACCCCATACCCCGCGTTCACGCTTCCTGTTGCCTCTCCCGTTCGCCAGGCACCATCCCCGAGAACACAACAGCCCCGCCGTCTGGAAATTGGAATCCTGTAATTTATGGTGTTCACCGAGGAGAGGACAGTTGGATTAATGTCCGGCTCGTGTGCACGCCATCGCGAGGCGCTCTCGACATCGCATCTCTCCCCCCCCCTCTGCCCACCCGACCACCCCCCCCCCCCCCCCCCCGCCTGCCCCCACTCACGGCCATCGCGCCACACCGTGTATCGTTATCTGTGGAATCCGACTTTTCGCGAGCACCGCTGCCACTGTCGATGAGATAGCCGGATAACAAGACCCGCCGCGGACTAACACTTTTTCCATTTCTACCGCACCAGGACGCATAATGAGTTGTTGTCAGTTGTCGACGCTTTGTAATTGGCCGCGCGGCGCGACCGTGCTCGAGAATGTATCGGGCGAGCGCGAAAGCTCGCGCCCGATTTGAAGGTGAAACGCAAGCGGGAACGGTTTAAGGTAAACAAACTTTATCAGCTATATGGGTCGAAATAAAAGGCTCCGTTCGTTAAGCGACGCGCGACGGTCACCACATACCAAGATGGCGACACCCTAACCTGTCAAAAACGCTGAAAGTCGCACGCATAACTTTCGACGTAGTGATCCCCTATGATGGATACTTGAATTTTCGGTATTTTCTCGCCAAAATCTACGGGTTCACATAAACAAAAGTTGAAAATTTCTGGTTTCCTGAAGTATAGTTTAACCGAGAAGGTAATTCTATACAGATGTTGATTCTCATCTCTGATTTTGACCTTATTAGGTTCAGTCTAATAAGATAATTCACAGAAGACGGACATTTTTATTTGTACTTTTTTATTCTGCATAAAGATCGGCACAGTGATTAATGGTCTTCGTATTCGTAAGTACATTTGCTTTAATTTGTTTTTGTAGCTTCTCAGCATTTTCCCAAGGAAACGTTTTCTCTCCTTAAGCACATCGTCCTGGTTTCTTCCGGAAGAAGAACAAATTTTATGGAAGCGTGGGTCCGAGGCGAATCGAGGGTGTTACTGTCACCTCGTTGGCAAGAAAACTGGAAGGCCAGGATTACGTCACTGTTAATTTTGGAAACTGTTTCGAAGACATAGACGTTCAGCTCGTAACTGTTATCGGTTTTCTGCGGCGGGGCCGTTTACCACAAGCATTTACTACGAAATGAGAATTTCTCCGGACCCCTTGCGCAGTCGATTCATTTAAAGTTCCGGCAAGAACCATTCTCAAAATTGTACAATCAGGATATCTATTAACGTAATGAATCATCTTGCACATTCGAACAGTAATTGCCCGTTCTCACCTTCTTCGGCTATTAATTCGTGCAATATTCTCAAAACTTGCATCGATTCCTTGCTAGGAAACCGAATGCCTGGAATTGGGCTGATACTAATTTCATCAAATATTCCGCCATTTGCATATCTCATCGATGCGGCTATTACCGTGCTTTGCAGTGCCTCAAAGAAGATGTTGCACACGTAACTTGTGCTTTAAATAATTACGAGATAAAATATTTACAATTTAGATTGTAAAAATTAAAAACTATTCTTGTTTTCAGCATTTACAAATACATTTGTAAATCTGTTTCTAATTAATTGTGTAGGTAAAGAGAAAATTAAATTTCTTATTAGTAATGTACTCTGATTTAATATTTAATTAAAGATTTAACCAATTCAAATGTATTCAATCGGGTAAATCAATTGAGCTTGTTCTGAATGATGCATATTTATAGGAAGATAACTAAAGAATAGTAATTATAAACACTCTTATTTAATTATAAACATACGATTTTTACCAAGACAATGTTCCTATAACAATAGTAGTGTTTAATGTATCAATCCTCTTTTTTTGATAATACTGTTTCTATATACCCCTCTTCAAGGAACTATAACTCTTACAATTTTAAGTATTTTGGCTTCAGAAATTTGTACAGTATAGTCGAAATAATGGAAAATATGTATGCAAAACCTCAGTGCAAAGCAGTTGTCCGATTTCTGTAGAAAAATTTCCAAACCATGCACAGTCTGGGCTTTAGATCAGAAGACTCCTTTAATATAAAATAAAGAAATTTGGTTTCGAGGATATGCTTTCGTAAGACAGTGTGTTCCGCTATGTCTGAAATATCGAATGATTTCCCGACGTCATTACAAGTTATAATAGAGGGCTGTCGCGAAACCGATTTAATCCGACGCGATTGTCCCAGGAACCATAGCTATCAGGAACTTCACCAATCTCGGGGACGAGGTGCAGGCGCCGGAAGCGCACAAGTGATAATTGTTCTTCCAGACACGCATTCATTTTAGTAGGTGTTCCCGTGGGTATCGAGCTTTCCATGGTAACCATTCCCGATCCCATTCAAGGGGCCGCTAGCCGGAGGTATTTACCCCTGTCCCGAGAGTACGTGGTCCCTGACACGTATATAGAGTTAATGGAATCCAGTATAAACCTATCGGTGATCACATTAGCTTCGGGGACGTGTTCTTCCTTATTTACGGAGCAGGGAAAAAATGACAACTATAGCACACACGTGTTACGTGTTCCTCGACATCGACTTCCTTTTTCTTGTTGGCCGAACGTCGAACTTTATGGTGAAAATAGACGTACGTAATGGGACGTACGGTTGCTCCTTGCCCTTATATCACACGCTTGATTTCATCGCCTGATCAAATCCCATCGATCGTGCACCGTTTAAAAAGGATAAAACTGGAGCTGGCTATCGGCCTCGAAAAAGGACAGGAATGATGGGAAATTTTCAGGATAAGACACCTTTTATGCGAGGTTGCACAATCATACATAGTGTAGTATAACATAATTTTTATATCTAATTTCAGTCCTGCATGATTTTGTAACTTGCTACGGGCAAAATTAATTGAATGTTGATTTAAAATAAAATAGATTGGAATTTTTAGATAAAAATAGTTTTTAAAATAAGTTGTAAGGTTTTAGGAAAATACCAAAGTCAAATTATTTCTTACCTAATAATATATACATAGTAATATTCCTTACCTGGAGTTTAGCATTAGTTGTACAGTATTTTTTTTGCTGAAAACTGCTCGTGCAATTTTTGAAGAGCGTTCGTTTCATATTCGTCGGAAAGCCTACGGCAAACAGAAACATTTCTCAGGCATATATCTGTTTTAAACGAATCTGGGATATCAAATATGGCGAAACTCGGCCCGAATGTAATTAGAGCCCTTCGTTATGCACCCGCGGAAACATTTATTACATGGCCTCGTGAAAAATGTAGTACGTAGTCACAGCCTGGCGTGCTACAAAGTAACAATAATTTTTACCATACGACGTAATTAGTAATCTGCTTTTGTGCTGCTCGTCTCGTCGCTGGATTCATATAAATCGAGTTTCGCGAGGGTTGTGAGCCTCTTTCATTTTTAGTGTGTCAACATCCATTCGTGCTTACTGCTGGACGGCGGATGTTTATGCGAATTTATGTTTTTATTGCGAGAAACTCGAATAAAGTAAAATTGTGTTGTCTATTTTAATAGATACGACATTTTAAAAAGACATTTTTAAAAAGCTGTATATGCACCGACATCCGTAGTCTATATCATAGGATTGCGAATGTTTACGCAGAATCAAAGTTTAGATTATTATAAACAACATTATGCAAGCAAAAATTGAAAATTAATAATCGGTAAACAAGATACCAATGAGTATTGAGAATTCACTCTGTACAGAATGAATACAGATGATTTTCAACTTCATCCCTCTGATTTAAAAAATAACGTAACGCATCGTAAATATGTCCTCCATCCCACGATATATTCGTGTAATTCCACGCAAAAAAGAAAGGAAAAGAAATTTGATTTGACCGTAGCAAGGTACTTGAAAAGTGATTTCCGTGTGTTGAAATATTCTAAAAGATTTCTTGATTAGCACGGTCGGGGATTGCGACGTTACAGGTCGGAATAGCGTTTTCCGTTGATAAAAATTGCTGGCGTAACAAGCCCGTAAATTCCCGGTGCTCGAATCCAGCGGCAATGCGTCATACGATTTCGTTCGGTCGGAATAAAACATGAGCCCGTGTGTCCTTTGACCGATATAAAGGTCCCAATTTATTTGCGTAGAAACGGCGCGGTGAACAGCGTGGCGAGAACGCGCGGCGTGGCAATCGAACGAATTCCAAGGCAAACCAACTGGTGCTGCCAGCTCCCCAGAGGATTAAGGCCCTCGAACCTAAATCAATTCCCGTTTGACAAATCTTCGGCCGATGCCGGACGACAGCGGATATTTCATTGGTAGTACAATTTCTCCGCTCGCTTTGCGCCATTGTACTTGCACCTTAGCACTGACCACGCGAATTTGCTGCACCCCCGGGGGTGCCGGCGGGACACGTCTGTAATTTACGTGTATCAGCAAAGCTCGAAAGCCCAAGTAATTGAGGTGTTCTGCCCCGGAATGGAGGTCGCCGATGCAAGTTGATTTTCAACCCATCGCTACAACGGATTCCAATCGCTTTACCAGGAATCGTATTAAATTTCGGTTTCACGCGCGAACGATGGGGCTTCCGTTTCCCGGCGACGTATACTTCGCCCGGTTGTTTCCGGCAAATCTCTAATTACGCCCGAGCCAGCCAGCGAATTTATATTTTTACAAGCGGAACGTAAAGTTGGGCATGGTCACAAAGTCAGGTCCGGCGTAAGAGTTGACGTACGCAAGATGTTAGACAAATTTTTGTCCTGTAAAATCACGTTCTTTCGGAATCCATATTGCTTTTTCTCGGTAACCGTTTGACCGATCGAGTTGAAATTTTGTGCACTTTTACCGCTAAAGGTAACACGTGTTTCAGGCAAAGACTTTTTGGAAATTTTTGGCAGATGTAGCTCGTATAGATTGTAGGTCGTATTACAAACGATTTAATAGGGCTGTATAATTTTTTCGATTCGGTATTTCAAGATTCTGTTCGGCTAAAGTGCAGATCGAGCATGGAGCTATAAAAATTTCAAGTTGATAGCTGCAATAAATTCGGAGAAAAAGTTAAAGTTGGCTTGTATTCTATGTATCGAGAAAAATGACCACTCATCCGAAGTGAAACACTCTGTGTGCTTGAATTTCGAATGTAATTTGAATATTGGAATTGAGAAAATACAGTTAAATTTCGAATATTTTAAGATCACGTGCATCATGTTTTTCATTCAACAGTTACGAGCACTGTTATATAGTAACACTTTTATTGCGTAGCAGTTTTTAGACTTCTAGAAATGTTTTTCCTTTGTTCAGAAAACACGTTGGAAAAATAGATTTTTCCAAGCTTCGTACAAAGAAAAAAAAATTAAAGTTCGTTAAAAAACCTTAAAAACCAATATTACAATAATTCTCGTATGGAAAGAATGTTTTTTAAAAGTTTGTCTACCTCTCATTGAATCATTCCTTTTTAAAGCGTGATTTTTCACGTATCAAAAATTAGATCTCCATCTGCAAACATTATAGTAGACACGGTCTCAGCAAAAAGTTTGTACAAAACGTCTGGGGAATGTTTGAATTCGGTGGTCTCTTCTTTCAGAAGCCCACCCCGGTGTCTCCCTCTACGATTAAAACGAAGTGAACCGTAACCGAGCTTTCAAATAATGAAAATTGCTCAGGTCGCAGGAAGCTTGTAGCGAAGCTCACTTTCTCATCAGCATGAAATCATTTACCAAATGAATTTCTGCGGTGAAAGATTAATGCCCTGAGATGCTCTGCTCAGGCGGTTCGTTGCTACTGTCTGTAATGAATACAATTAATATTCAATATATTCTCCCACGCTAATAGCATTCGATTGATTCGTTAACACATTCGATTTACTCAAGCAACAACATTCCTATTTGTTACAACCTATCTCATAGATACTCGCTTAATGAGTTGTTTTTCTAGGGTTAGGGGCCCAATTACTGTGCCTATATTAATTATACTTATTTTTAAAGCATAATGAAGTTAATCTGTTATATGTACATCTCTTTTTAAATATTAGTTATGCTTTAAAAATAAGTACAATTAATATAGGAACAGTAAATAGAATAGAAAATGAAAATAAGCGATCCATCGAATGTCTCCGTCGGTTTTCATAGTTTTCTTTGCTATATTTAGCGAGATCGATGAGATCTAATAAACAGAATGAATTAGAACTGGTCACCGGTGTTTCGGTCATTCTTTATCGCTAACAATAAATTGACGGGTTGCTCGGTGGCAGCCACGAAAGGCTGGGACCTTCGAAGGTTTCGTGACATTTCCCTCGCAGAAATTTACCGTTCGAATAATGGAGAAATAGTGCGATATTCCAGGGGCGCTGGGTATGAAAGATGGCGGGGAAGACCAGCGCGACCAGAGCAATGATTCGCCCGGGCAAGTATCAAGACCGAATCGAAGAGAGTTACGGGGAAGTAACAAGAAAAGAAGCAGGGAAAAGGGGTGAAGGCATACTGCGAGAGAGGTAGTGGCTTGAGCAAATATTGCGAAACGTATTACGTCTACGAACCGGTAAATTCAGTAACGAAATTTTCTCCCTCGAGTGAAAACCTTAAATTCGATTCCACGACTCTTTTACCCGCAATTTCTCGCCCTTTCCGGGGAGCCAGCGTCAAGCAGATAACTGGAGAAAAATATTTACCGCGACGATTGCATACGTAATCCTGCTTATATGGTGGTCTCGGTGCACACGGCATATAAAGCTTGTAAATAAAACACAATATCGGGCACGAGTGTGTATGTGGAAAAATTTTCCAACGTTTTCATTATTTGCCGACCACGAGAACGTTATATGTTCGAGCTCGAAATTGTTTCGCAAATAGTAAACGTTTCCCTAGCTCGAATTTGACAAAGGCTTTTGATTGATTGCTTTGGTGCTACTCGAACGTTTGAGTCTTTGCTCGAATTCAGTTTCAATTGGAAAGTTCGTTTTCCAGAGGTGGCCTCCTTAGAATGTGGAATTTTGCGAATTTACAATTCTATGAATAATTCAAGTTAGAAGGTAAAATAGGAACAATATCGGGAGAAGTTAAGGACACTACTGTATTTTGATCGACTTGCTAAAATTATTAAGGATATATTACAGTGGAAATTATTAGCTTGAAATTAATCGTCTTAGCTGCACTCGTTTCAAGTTAATTTATCAGAGTTCTAAATGTATATGTCCTTTTACTTTTCAATATATTGGGTCCTCGTAACGCAAATTAAATCCGAACAATTTCTCAAGAACCAGAGATGTAGGGATTAAATACGTTTTTGGATCTATCCCACTGTCCCTTACATCTGGACCCTCATGCCATCCCTTATGCTTGTATATATAAGTGCTATGGCATCGTCGACTTTTAACACGTGAACTGCCACGTCAGTCACGTATGACTGACAGTGATTTTTGACTATGTTTATAAATTCATTTTTATTGTGACATATCTAGATAAACCGAATTTCATTAGGATCTTTCGAACTCGGATTTCGAATTCAGTTAAGACAGTATTCCCTATAATACATTTTAAATTTCTAGTTTCGGTGTCATTAATTAAATTACACTGATTTTGTAAGAATCTCTGGGATTGATTTTTGGTGCTGAACGTGTTGATGTAACAGTATGTGATTTCAAAATTACATGGAGCTCCGCAGGGTTAATTCCGTTTTCATTTTCTTTGAACAATAAGACATACTTCAGTTGACGAAATAAATCCCCCACTCGAGATCCTTCAGAATAATCTATCGAACCGGGAACACACGCGTAAAGATCCTCGGTCCGATAACAACAATAGTAGTCGTAAAATAGGGGATCAGAAGTAGTGCCACGGAGTAGTTCGATGGTAAATGACGTAGCGCACCGAGCTCGCCAAACATTTGCATTCGCGTGGATGGCGATACGGATCCGGGGTTCCTTGGAGTTAACGGCTGGGCCATGTCCCAAGATGTCCGAAATTCCGTAGCCCCCATTACACCTCATTCGTATGACATCGCTGTGAACGCAATAAAGGTAACGAGAACTTCGCCTTCTCCTCCCCCTCCCGCCACCCTTGCCGGTTGGAAGTTCGATCGCGGGCCGGAGCGGAGCGTTTCGGGCGCAAAGTTGCTCGGTTACTCGATCTAATCTAAAAGCAGGCAGTCGAGACAGTACAGCATTACGTAGAAATGCCATTCGTGCGTCAGAGATTGGCCGGCGAAGTTGATCGAAGTTTCCTACGGTTGTCAAACGGTCACGTCGATGAAGCACCGGAGTCAAGTTAATGCGGCGAGCAGCCTGGAACTCGGCTAGACACACGGACCTCCATTCCCGATCCCTTTCATTATTCAGCAAGTCGACCGAGACGCGCGCGTGCCCCTAATTGCCAAATTATGTTTCTTCTCTCTTTCCTTTGTTCGCGCGAAAACGTCACTCGACGTGATCCGATCGATGCCCGTTCGGAAATCGAAGCTCTAACGTCTCTCGACTAAAATTCCTTCGAAAAATATCCCGAGGCCAGGTCATGGAACTACACTAATTTTTCTTAAGCCCTGATTACACTAACCAATGTCAATGTGTGAATTTGATACTCTGAACAATAAGGGCTCGTTTTCGCGATCCGATAATCTTTCGGATAGAAAGAGAAAGTTGAAAAGAGGATTTTAAATAGTGCTCATTAATCACCGGGTGTCCCCATTATGAAAGTGTGCGAAATTTTTTCGGTTACGAGCGAGAGGGTGAAGCGGAAACGTCAGTCAACGAGATCCGATCGATGACTGACCGGGAACGGAAGGTGCACCGTCTGAAAGATGCAGAGAGCTCGGATCGCCTTCGAAGAATACGAGCTAAGGGCGGAGCTTCCATTTGTATCCCCTGTGATCGTGCTGATGAGATTGGTCAATAGAATCGAGACAAGCACGGAGAAATGTTCCGGGGATCGTGTCCTCGAAGCTCTATCGGATCCGGATAAACCGTGGAACGTGCCTCGTAGCACGAGCACGAAATAATAGAGCCGAGCCAGTTCATCGGACTGCGCGACGTGCATACGTTCGCCTTGCAAAACTTCGCCTATGAAATTCTACTGCAGACACGCTCCTTCCACTTCCACGTGTTTCTTTCAATTAATGCGGGTTGCGAGCGTGGAATGAAGAACGAAGAGCCCGGGAATTCCTCCGGGACTGGGAACGTCTTCTCAAGTTCTGAACAATGATTTTATTTGACTCGATAATCGCTTTGGAAACGTTATATCGTGTTTACGGGAAATCGAGGCATCGACGAACGCATGAAATCGATTAACAGAACGAAAGGAGAAATTCGTATCCTGTATAACAAGCACCGGAGTCTATTCAAAACCAAAAAAAGTGTTGATAAAAATGTTACAAAATCAACGAGAAATTGGTGTGTTTTGTTCGGTAGACGTTTCTGCAAAACACTATATTGTAGCCTACGAAAATGTGAGATTTCGATAAAATTGTGGAACCGACAGAAAGGTCGAATGCAAAACGAAACATTTCTTCCGACCCAGAATATTTCCCTTCTCTATACATTTCATTTTGAAGTGTTTAATAATTTATTAAATACAAACAAATTTAATAGTGTAAAAGATATTTTTAATAAAGCTCCAACAATTTTTAGTGGCGCTTTACAGTCGCCATTCGAGTGCTGTAAGGGTTAAGTTTCAATAAATAACCTCGAATGAAATAGTTGTAATTAATATTCTTAAACTTCTCTGTTCAATTGCTCGGTTTAGCTATAAATGCGTGAAATGTAATTATTATGGACCAGGAGGTCCTATTCTGCAAGGGGTTAATGCTCGGCCGGTTTAGTGTCGAACAACGGAGCGTTAAAATGTTGCTGCGCCGTGCGCGTCAATCTCGGCCGGGTTGATCCGGGAACTTTAAATCTGCGCATTATTGCTTGCATCGAATAAAGTGGCCGAAATTTCCATCGAGGGATCGTCGGAAGCCCTGCTTGTTCTCGGGCTATCAGCATGAGAGAAGAGATTACACGGGCCAGAGCCGGTCGTTCCGCTCGCGGTTCGAAAGGCGCTTCCGTTCGCGATGAAACGATCGCGTCGAGAGGAATTCCCGGGAAAGTTGCCCGAGAGGAAGCCGTGAGCGTAGACGAAACTAGAAGGCTTAAGGCTCCGCCGGACTAGGTTTGTTACCGTTCCATCCGAGACGCCGCTTTTCCTTTCCTCTCGTTCTTCGACGCGAGCGTATTAAAACGAAGTTTCGAAGCGGGGACCGGGGGAACGCCGACTAATAGAGGAGTAAGTCAAGCCTCGCAAGTTACACACGACCGACGGGTAACTGGCTATTTAGTCCTTTCTCTGATCGTTTAACTTTTCCTGCCGCTTCCTACACTCCGTTCGATCCCCCCACCCACCCCCTTTCTTCGTTTGTCTTCTTTCGTCTCGTCTTCATTTTTATTCGAAACCGTTCGATTTTCCACTCGACGTCCATGCTTAGATTGGCTTTTAGATGTCTACAGAAATTGTAGCGCTGAGAATGGCGCATTTAAAGCTATGTTACTTGGAGAACCATTTGTTGCAACAGAAACTTTTATTCGATTCTGGTTTCTCTTGGCCACATTTTTTAAAATATCATTTTAATAAGTGTCACATGTCCAACCGTTCTCTTTAAGAGTCACGGGGCTGCCAACTCTAAATTTATAAATAGTAGACACGATTCATGAGAAATAAAATTAATGTTTTTACGCGAAGTCGAAATTGCATGATTGTATACAGTTTTTGGACAGAGTTTCTTCGATTAGGCGATGTGTTGCGCGTTATTTGATAGATTTCCACACTCTTGACAACGTCATCAATCGGGTAATACGATTACCGCGAGCAGTAGACCGAATTCTGCTATTGTTTCCTTGGTTGACGTGTTATGCTTCCGCCATCCCCCTCCCCTCGCTTATTATCGTCCTCTTTGCTTCCCTGTGGCTAGCTCCGTCATACGGCGGTAATGTCGATACTGTTATAAACTGTATGACAAAGTGAGATTGTGGAAAGGGTATAGGTTTCGCTATTTATGACAGCAATTTCGAGTATTGTACTACATTATTTCGGAACCAGTTCGCGGCACGAAGGAAAAGCAATACCATCCTGAAACGGTGAAATACTATATTTTTACGGTGTGTCACAAACGTGTGCTTACAATACGTAAAACAGTATTCTGTCTCTAAATGCGTATCTAAATATTTGGTGTCAATGTAAATCTTATGTTACCTACAATTGTATTAATTTAACAACCAGTTACTAAAAATGAATTTCTTTTGTCTACGATTGCAATTTTTCCTGTTACATAAACATATCATCTCTATAACCGGTTAAATTTAAGTTAAGTGTCTGCTCAACGCGAGTGCACTAATTACAACTGTGTTGATAATTAAACAGCGGAATATAACCAAGTCCAACAACAAATAAAAGTTCTTTTTATTTCAGATTGATATATGCCGTATCTGATACGTAAACATCTGCAGTTTAATATAATTAATGGATTCAATAACGGAGCACACAGGTGACAGTCCGCAGATGTATCCCATTTCCCAAAAGAGACATTGGAGGTACACAGATGTTCGCATAAGTTGTTCATACCACTCCAATTACTCGAGACCCGTAACACATGAATTGCAGTAGTAGCGCGGACAGCCATAATGATCATCGGTACATCTTAGGAAGTTCCTTTCAAAAAACAGGCCTTAGACCGTATATCACTTACCAGGTCACGTAAAGTACACACTTTAGTCTTCTGGATAAGAAACCATAACGTTGCCTTTCTAACAAAAATATACAGATCATACTAATAATGAGACTGTGGACTTTCATGCGAAATAAACATTGTCTACCTCTGTTGCAAGAAAGGAGAGTCACTCAGGAATATCTTCCTTTAGCAATTTTAATAGTTTTAGTCTCTCTACTGTTTCAAATCACAGCTACTCGATTTTACCATAAACGCATAAAACCGAACATAAAACAGTGGAGGTGGCCAACAAGGGTCGTTTATGTCCGCAGCGAAATTTCACTATTACATTTTTTCCCATTAACGTTTTAAACATTTGACGTTCCAACGATTACATATTAAAATAGTGACCCCAATACGTATTCCGGAATTTTAAAAAAATTTTTTGAAAGCCCAGAACAGTAAAAAAATTAATCGCGAACATAAACGACCCGGTATGCAGACGGAGGGTTAGGAGGTTAAAAAGGATTTCTTGTAAATGTCATATAAAAATTTTATTTTCCATAAAGATCCGCGGTCAAGTAATAACGTGCGACATAAGAGAGTCACGCCTAATTGACCACACGCGTCTCCCACATCTTATCTTTCTAGGACGCTGTGTACACCATAAAAGCATGCTATTATGCTGACTGTTTTTTTTCCCCGAGGGCAGCTCGCCTGAAGAGACAGTGAACGGTTCGAAAGTTTTCCCGGCAAAAAGGCCGGATGCCATCTTCTATCGACCGCAAAAATATAATATTAAGCTTCTAGCCGGCTGGTACCCGCGTCAGCCATTTCTCTTCGCTTTTATCTCGGCGTCTAGTTTTTGCTGTTTTCGCGTGAGATCTCCAGTTCCGCGCTATTCTTTTACAAGTTCGCGCTTTCCGTTCCGATGAATCGCTCCTTTCTTACCCAGTCGTCTTTCTTATCCCTTCTCTCCCCTAACTCAGGGGTTGCGCCCGTTCCTTTTCTCGTCTCTCCCTCTCTCTCTCTCTCTCCCTTTCTCCCTCTTTCTCTCTTCCTCTCCCTATTGGCATCGTTTCATTCCACGTTTGGGATTTTCTTTCCTCGACTCGGATCGATGCTCGACGCGCGGGTTCGATTCCGGGTAATTTTCTCCGGCGCGGAATGAGGCCACTCGACGATAGGCACTCGTTCCGCGTCCGTTTAAAAATTTTCTTTGAAAATCGTGGCCGTGTCTCACGCGCCCGATCAAAGAGTAATCAACGAGGGGAAAAAGCCGGGGAAGGAGGATAGAAAGGCCGTTAATTAAGTAACCGGAGTTTCGAAGCGGAGCTGACGTCGGAGCATCATCCGGAGGTGAAATCCTCGATGAACCGGAGGCTCTCTCTCTCTCTCTCTCTCTCTCTTTTCTTTCTCTTTCTTTCTGACTTTGCAAACCGTTCGATGGTTCTCAGTTTTCGAGAGTGTGGTCTCCGAGAGAAATCCCTCTAGAAAGATCGTTTGCTGCGCATGGCCGACGAAGCTGTGCATGTTTGCCTTTGAATTTCCCGCCGAAGAGGCTAAACAACTCTGTGAAAGCTTCCGTGCTTTGTCTGCATACTGCAGGAAGTTTGAATTATACATTGGATTTAAAAAAAAAATGGAGGGTTGTATATTGTATGAGTTCCAGAGAGAATGGATTTGTATTGGTGGTTCTTTTTTTTTTTTGTTTCGTGTCGATGAGTTTAGGGAACTTTGTGAGAGCTTCTGTGTTCGATATGCATGCTCTAGATATTTTCGATTAACTCTTCGGCGGCGGAGCCTGGGTCTATTTCGACACAGAGAATCGGAACCGTCATTTTAGAAGTCTATTGGCTATGTTAAAGTATGTTTAAAGATACCGATGAACAAAGTTGTGGATGCACTTGTGCAACGTCAGTTATGCAGTTGTAATATAGCTCCGCCATTTAGGTGTCATGCATTGAATACAAAAAGTGAAGAATTATGTACGTCTTCTGGTAATAAATTCATATTTGTTGTCGAAAGAGAATTGTAAATCGTGCGAGTTTCCAAGTGCAAGGTTGAATTTTCTGGTCAAATAAAATTTGCACTGGGAGAAAAATTGAAGAATTGTAAATCGTACGAGTTTTCAAATGAAAAATTGCAATTGAAATTTATATCAATTCTTTATAACTATTGTACTTAAATGTAATGTGTAAATTTGTTGTTTTCTGCAGGCAATGTTCATATTGCGTAAAAAATCCTCACTTTTCGATATCCTGAAAATATAAAATATAAAAATAAAAATATCTATCAAATAAAAATAAAAATATCTATAAAATATCTGCAATTTTGATATTGATAGCTTCAACGAATATTTCAGATATACTTTGCATACACAAATTTCAGTGCATTTTAATTACATCGCATTCAATCTCCTCTAAAATCGATACTGATTAAAAATTCACTGCAATCATAAGACTCCAAATACTTTCCGGAAAATGAGGTAGGAGAGCTGTAATATTAAAAACGTTTCTCCAAACACTTCATTTATAAAACTGTGCAATTTTTGTATTCGTTATACGAAAATTCAGAGACGCGTATAATTTATTATTGGATCGAACTAATTCTTGAAGATGGTGCAGACGGTTTAATATTACAACATTGGGAGAACTCTTGAAATAGCTGATGTCAAACATAATTGACAGAAACGATAAGTTTATAACGAGATATTAAATCAAATTAATTATTAAGACTACGATTGATGGAAGGGAACTATTCCTGAGATGGTTTTGACAAGCGACGTTTTCAATGATCGATGAATTAATGTTTTGTGGAACATGAATGATTAAGTGACTGGCTTCTTAAACTAAATGTTGTAATTCTCAATTTTAGGAACAGTCGTTATCTATTAAATAAGTCAATCAGTTTAAATAACATATTTATTAGACAAGCAATCTTTTACTACTATTAGAAATAAATGTTGTAGTTATTTAATCAATTTTTCTTCTGAGAGTTAATATTAACTTTCAGTTTGGTTTAAAAACTGGTTAATATTAAGTGAACTTAAGTATCGTCAAGTTTACACATTTTATAACCTGGATGTTTTCTGAAGATTATACGGCATTGTACAAATGTTCAAATTTTATAAATTGTATACAATAATAGATAATTGACATTAAAACATGTAAGACAATGCTATTTTATTTAATTTTACATTTGCAAAAATTTACCATTCAAAAACATAAATCAAAAGTTTTATGAAGAGTTTTATAGTTATCGAACTTATTAAAACTCTGAAGATAATTTTGGAGATCGACACATGGATCGATAATAGGCCAAGAAAGATTGTCCACTTTCTCTCGTTCGATGTTAGGTGTATTGCCGAACTATAAAAGGTGGCGAATTCTTACGAGCTCGTGTTTGCGAAGCCGGTATTCTTACTGGACCACTCACGGGATTATGTTGTAATTTCGAAAAGACGTGTTTGGCGGTGCCCTATTTCCACAACAAAAAGTAATCTCAGTCTGGATAAAATGACGCCGTCGTTCGCTGCATTACAGAATGCTCCTTTTCGGATGGAAGCTGGAATATGCAGCTGGAAGCCGTTACTGGTTTATTGCCACGTGATTTCAGAATTTCACGCAGGCTATATTTTCGCCACGATGTCTATAGTTTGCCGGGGATATATTCGTTCCAGTATAAACGTCGCTTCATCATCGTGCATCCCTTCCACTGAACCAGGGTGCAAGAAGTTCGAACTACGACGATTCATTTTTATGGAACCAAAAATACATTACTTTAAAATACATTACATTGCATTACATTGCATTACACTACATTACATTACATTACATTACATTTCATTATAATACCAAAAATTCCAATCATGCAGTATAGTGTCAGTTCTTGTAAAAATTAACTTCTTGAAGACCTCTTTCCATATTATTTTTTCTTCGCACTGTTCTTCTTTAAACGATTGTGTAACTTCGTTCTCAATTATCGTCATCAATCTGCAAGGAATATAATTTTTCCTTGTCTGAGAAGAATAAAGTATATTTGCTAAAACAATAAATTTACAATCTGTGCAATCGCACTGTACAATCAATTACTAATAATTAGATTGTGGATCTCTATGCAAAAATAAAAATATTCTACATAAATTGCAAACAACAGGACCTACATAGAAATCTGTTTCTTGTTTTAGTCGTTTGAATCAGGAAATACTATATATTGACCTTAAATTCACTTATTCATTTTAGTGTTATAAATTTTACCATTTCATTTTGATGATTTAATCCATAAAATCCGGGATGTGTTAACGATATAATAATAATATGCACAGTGCATAACACAGCAATAAAATGAGACAAACCTGAATATATTAGCTTCGGCTTGGTAATAAAACATTGCTGCCTCGACTACAAAGTGCACGGTTTGAGCTGTGTTTCTAATTAACAAACACTATTTTTCACAAACTTTTTGGTCACGTGCAAGGAACATCAGCTACGGGAATTGTGTCTCGAGAGACTCCGCTTCTTGCAAACATCCGCACATGTCGGTCCGACGAGTTTTCGTTTTAAACACGGCGCGGCGTTCGCGCTATCTGAATATTCAGACTTGCTCGTTTCTGCAGCAGTTTCGTTTCATTTGCTCCGCTTTCTTATTAGTATTTGCGTACTGATATTTTCATTAGTTTTCTTGCGCTTTTGTGTACACTTGTTATTTTTGCAAGAACTTAGCCGGCCGTGGGTGGCTTCAAGACGCCTGGAAATTTCATATAGTGATAACAGAAGGGTGTTTATGTTCTCATTAGTTCACCTACTTGTTAGCACTTTTTGTGTGAATGCGCCGCGAGGTTGAACTATAACTGATTTGTGTGACAAGTTCAGTAACGAGTTCGATATCTATTTGACAATAATGAACGTTCTGTGAAACAAAAGTTGAACGGAATTAAAAGATTGTTATTCCAGGAGTTCATTGTTTTATAAATACACTAAATCATCTTTTGTTATTCATTAACCTTCCAGGGCACGGGTCCATTTTTTCTTTGACATTTCTTCTCAAAACTCACACCTTGTATCCTCATCCGAAATACGACGAAAGCCCGTCCCGAGCCATTGTCTTATATCGGAATAACAGTGTAGTAGTGAAATATCGGTGTGGGTCAGAAATGACTCCGGCATAGGTCTAGAACTCGCAGGAGTCCGAGGGTTAAGCTTTTCACGAGTGTTTTCTAAACGGGGTTTAATGAAATTTAGAAATGCGCGAGGATGTATCAGAGGCGTTATTTAATGAAAAAAAATTTTTCGTACCAAAAATCCGTGTTCCCTCACGTTCTTCTTACGTTCTAAAAATTGATCCTCGCGACAGAAACGAGGAATTTTTTCCGAGCTGATGTAACGCTTGCAGGGGATCAGTCTTCGCCACATCAATCTCCGGTGTACGCCATTTTAACGCGAGCGATAATACTTTGTCCCCGAGATTTTTTTTGAAACTTTACAACTTTGTAGTGAACCTCAATAGGATATCAGATAAACTTTGTTGCTTTTTTTCGCTCTGAAGTGTGAAAACATCCCTTGAAGGTAGATGCACGATTTTCTCGTTTATCCTGAAGCCTGCAGTAGATGCGAACAAAATGGCTAAATATAAAATCTAAACGATGTTTAAGCTCTACAGGACCGCCCAAAGAAATTAGTAAAAATTTTCCTTCGTTTCTTGTACTTGGAGGAACCATAGAATTTAGAAAGTGATTAAATTTTTGGTTACGTATGTGTTACACATAATAATGACAATTACATATAATTAGTATTAGTATAGTTCGTATTAATATTTGGACAGCATACAAACCGTAATACTTTTTTTCAAAATAGGACTGTACGATTTGACGTTTTAGATAGAAGAAACTTCAATGAAATTTGCAAGATTTATAGAATTGATATAAATCTACGAGATATATTTCTATAATTTTCATTGCTGACCCAGATAAAAAGGTTTCAAAAAGCTAGGTTTCCCTAGCATTTCCTCTGCGATTTCTTTTTAAAATTTAGTAATCTAATGTTTCCAGCTTCTAAATAGTTATCCCATTTCAAAGGACGTCTGAGTATTAATGTTAGTCACTAGAGTCTCTTTCCGTGCTATGTAGCTCTGGTCGCGAAAGTAGTAATATCAAAGATTTATAGATCACACGTGATATTTTCGTTTCACGAGCCAATTAATTCTGTGACAGCGGGGGGGGGGGGGGGGGGGGGGGGCTGATGGCACGAAACACGTCGCTATCTGAAGCGGACACTGATTTGTAAGAAATATGATGCATGTTTTAAGAAGCGGCGTGGAAGTCTTCTCAAGCACCGATAAGACGTGTCTTGCGGGTGGTCCAAGCATGAAAAGGAGATATTTAAAGATCGACCGGGCAGATACTATTCCGCTCCTTTTCCCCGGAGTCTTTAGCTTGAGCTTTTGATCCCGGACGTCCTTTCAGCAGGAACGAATACGTAATCGGATACGGAACCACTCTGCATGAACTTGCGGCTAACGAACGACAACGCGTTTCAGAAATAGATTGCAATTAAAATTAAACAGACACGGGGAAACGATTGTTTGACAGTTCCCGGATATTTTGCCGCGGATATCAGCGAGAAAAATAGACATTTCGCAAATATTGCAGAGGAGACTGGACTCGTGAAAACTTTGGTTATATTGAGATTCTCAGTTTGCTGTGAATACTCTACGATCAAAGGAATGCAAATGATTCTAAACTTGTAGCATGGACACGAAACTGGAACATTTTCAGCACTATAGTGTTTTAAAATTCTTGAAAAAATGTCAAATTGCTTGGGAATCTTAATTAATCTTAACCGAAGTTGCTGGAATTATTTTGCTTTTGAATCGCTGCAACTGTTCACGAAGAAAATTAAATATTCAGGATTTTATGTGGTTATGACAAAAAGTGACTAGATCGAATGGAAAACAGTGAATTTTAAAATACTTCCACAATTGAAATTAAAAAAAAAACGATATGATTAGTGAACAATAGACGTCTCTGAAAATTGCCACGTCTAAATAAAAGTGCGAATAAAAGCTAGAAAAATCAGATTAAATTGTTCATAAGTTTTAAGTTTATGGATCCCAGAAAATTCCGCTGCAAACGCTTAACGATCCGTAGTCTAATGATTCGAGTCCGCGTGGATCCGTAGATCAGTGAGAACGTATTTCTACGTTAAGTTCCGAAAATTGCAAGCGTTGCTGCGAATAAAAATTCGTGTTCGTCGACAAACCCGTGGCATCGAAATATGCAATTTCTCATTGCAGCGAAACGCCGCGCTGACCTGTGGAATATATTCCCGATTTTCCATGCAGCAAAAGAACGCTTGTCCCAGGAAATCCTGCAGGAACCAGAGATTCGACTTCCCTCGAAGACGCGGATAAAAGCCGAAGAGAGAGATTTCCCTACTGAAAATCATTCGAGGACTATCCCGGATTCCGACGATAGAAATCGAGCTGCCGATTCTCCCGATAGCCGGCTATATATTTGATACAAACGCTATTTGTTCTTGCCAAATTTGTTCCCTGGATACGAACGTATCCTTCGGCCGCGGTGGAATGCAATTTTGAAGTGCATTGTTCGCCGAACAATAAGACTGCACGGTGCCGAAAGAAAACGATAGTTGTCGGGCAAGCGTAGACGATCGTTTCGATCGATCTGGCCGGAAATTATTAACAGACATCAATTTTCACGTGCAACATATTTTTGCGACCAAAGAAACCTTCTTTACCATTACGGAGAATATTTTAAAGCGAAGTTATGAATAGATTGGAGTTACGATTATATTATGAAGATTATTCAGAGAAGAAATAAATGTACAACATTTTTATTTTCCAGAATGCTCTGCAGTCTAGTTGTATATGTTAATACAGCTAACAACCACAAAATTATTCTAAGCGAAATGTTTCGTTAAATACGTTTAATATTCCTCCAAATTTTTGCATTCTGCGCAGAAGGAAAGTTAAAAGTCAAAAATATATCTGTCAGTGCTGGAGTCTTTTTTCTTCACTGAATTGCGAATTTGCACGACGAAAACTGCATGTATAACATTATATTTTGTCTACGAAGAATATTTGTGCAGATACTGAAGTTCTGTTTTAGTTCGTTCTCAAACACGAATTTGCATAAACATCTACGGTCTATTTGCCATTTCAAAGTAATGTACCGCACAAATTTCGTTTGTCGAGCTTCGACTGTACCGCTGATTAAATGCTCTCGTTAAGCCTTATGCACATTTGCAGACATTGTCTGCAGACAGTCTACAAACAGTCTGCATACATTGCCCGCGGATATTGTATGCTGACGGTTATGTCATGTAGCCGGCACAATGTCGTGTGTCCATAACTGGACTGATATTTTGATGTCCCCAGTCACGTCGTTGAGTAAGCTTGTTACCGACCGTTTATCTGCAATATATACATTTCAATTTCCGCGCGGGAAAATACCAAGAAAATATTACACAACATCTAAACTTCCAGATGGAAATCATCGATACATAAGAATGACTATTTTGCAAACTCTTATTTAATTGTAAATCCTCCAAAAGTGATAAAACTTTTTCATCCGATCTCGTATCTTTCAATTGATGTACAAAGCTTTTATTTTATTTTCATAAAATAATTATATTTACTCCACTTTTACTACTATATTTTTAAAACATTATAACTATTTACAAAAGCTTGTAAAATCTTCTTCCCTGATGCATCGTCTGTGTACCATGTTCACTGAAAACGCCAAGAGAAAAGAATTTCGAGGAAAAATATAATCCGAAAGCTCGATATAATATTTTGAAAAAAATAAGTTGGCAGCTGCTAAAATCACCACGAACCTGAAGGACGGTCTGGATAGAACTACAGTAAAGTCTTGATATAAGTCGAACGGAGCTACGCGATCTTAGTCGGGTCGCCTATCCCCACCCCTTGGGGGGGGGGGGGATGCCCCGCGAGGGGTCGAGTCGCAGAGCATTGTAACATGTAAACATACTGCATAATCCAGAGTGTTTACTGTCCTTTTCTACGTTCGGCAAGGTCAACACGACTGCACACGAAAATAGTAGCCCTACACGATCTATGTCACAGCACGGACCCGAGGATTCGGCTTAGATCAAGACTTTACTGTATCATTATTTTCAATTAAATACGCTTCGTAAAGTTCTATTTGTTTGCACGTGGCATTCATCACGTTCTCTACATAGTCTAGCATTACCGCAAGTAACAAGACAGTCGGCGTGTCTTTTGTGCGGCGTTTCAGCGAGAATCAAAGGACAGGCGGCTGCACGTAGCCTGCGAGTCGTCTGCAAAACTACTTGGACAGTCTATAAAAGTAGGTGGACAGTCTACGGACTAGCCTAGCTGGGGAACGCATGACCGGGGACAATGACGGTAAAGCGTGCGAGGCTTTAGACCCTGTGAGTAGCGGACACGTTGTCCCACGGGTGCATTAGTTCTTGATGTTCATTCGACAATTTCGATTGTGCGGTTACGAGCGTCGTTGACTTCTTGTCGCAATGCACCTGGACGTCGGAAGAAAAGGACTCGTTGAACGAGAGAAAGGTAGGCGAGGAAATACGTTCGTGGTTAGACAGAGAGGAGGTGATTGGCTTAATAGGCAAGATATCCGACGCAGTCGAAAGGAAAATGCTAGTCGTGTGGACCGCAGTGGAAAAATAGCAACCGGCTACTCTTCCTCGGCTTCTCCTTCTTCTTCTTGTTCTTCTAGAGTTCTAGAGGGTGAAAGACAAACGCGCAGACAGATGAAAGGGCAACGGAGGGGGCGAAGTTGGCACGCGTCTGGCATACGGTACAGAACCGTTAAAACCTGCCTGCCTAGACACCAAATACTATTCTGTACACGGTTTTACGGTTCCTTCTGTCTACCCGGTGTCCAGGAGAAACGAGTCCGAACCGTACACCCCGATTTTGTTCGAGGAATCAATAATTTAGTCAATAATTTTGTCTTAATCAATAATAAGTTATTTCACGGAAATTGATCACATAATTCATATTTTGGTCACATGAGAATTTAAAAATAACAAAAATTGCACGTTCTTGTATTTTTATTCGAAGCCCAAATTTCATTAGACTGAAAGAACTGAGGAATGTTAACAGAGAAGACTGAAGAACTGTATTAGGCTGTTTATATTAGGCTATGCGACAAATATCTCTTTAGGTATGTTTGAAAATTTTATATAAAAATTGAGTAAAAGTTATTCATATAAGTTTTTGTCCTACGTATTTATTTGAAGTCGAGTTGTACAAATGCTTCAACAAAAAGTTGAGGAAAAATTTTAATTCTATATGTTCACGTATTTAACACATCTGTTTCTAATTTATGTTTGTAAATTGGTCCAATTCGTTGTAAAAATTCTGAAGTAATTAAAAAGGAACTCTTTGAACATCCTAGAGAAATTGGTAAAAGTTAGAAAATTATAATGCAGGTTTTGTTTTTTAATTAGTGGTACTGGAGCATCAAAGGATTTTTTTATTCCCCGAACGTTGCCCAAGTTTTATTCCCTCTAGTTTTCCATGGTTCGGTTGGCTAATCAGAATGCGTTTACTTAGCGGTCAATACTGCGCAGCCTAAGCAAATGAGTACTCGAATAAACATCAACCAGAAAACATACATCAGCATTGGTTAGTCGCCCGACCGCTCGTAATCCTGCATTCGCTGCTGCTGGAACATCAGAAAACTTTTGGTAAAAGTAGTGGTTAAACCCTGGAAGCCTCGTACGTTCCGCGTTGCGAGCCGTTGCAGGCAGAATATTTGGATAATTTTCGAGGATCTGATGGTCTAAACACAGAATTAAAATTTTAGCAGCGCGTTTCAAACGATCAAGAACATAATGAATCCTCTCGAAATTCGCAAACGTTCGATTTACTAAAAAACGAAATCGAGAAGACACAATTTTCTTGACAGTTATCACGCCTTTTAGAAAATTGTGTGTGTAAATTTATTCAAATAAACTATAAAGATAAACTAAGGTCTTGATCAATTTTTCCAAAATCCGAATCTTAAAAAAGTACTATCATTCTTTGATATGTTTTAACATTTGATGTAGTTTCCTGCTTGTTCTGATACACCTTATATACATATTTTGTTCATATTTGCATCCGGAAATAAATTGAAGGTAATTCATTGTGTTTTCTCTGACATATATTATACATTATATTATAATGTCCCAGTGCTACAAATATTACGATATGACACACAGTATGCAGTAATTACATAATGCATTTGCCATTGTTTAATTTATGTAGGATGCTCCACAATGGGTAAATACGAAGTTGACATGTTTCACCAAATATGCCTTCAAAATGAAATGAATTACAGAATTCAAAACAAACCGCATAAACACGATACTAGACAGTATCTTAGAGAAAAGCTATTAAATCAGATTACAAACTTGAGTAAATATGAGCCCTCAAAAATCCTACAAAATCCAAACAATCCAATTAATAAATTCAGAACTCACTAACGTTAAAATTCGTTACGGTGATTATTACTTTAACTTTCTTGCAAATGTATCTTGGCAGGGAACGTTTCGACAATTAATTAAAAAAAGTCCAGTAGCATCAAAGAAGTGAACACACAGTTCGTCGATCTGAAATCTGCACTTCCTGTCCGCTAATCTGCACAAAGATCGGTCCGTTAAATCGCATTCAGAAATGATTTTCTCTCGATTGGGTTCCGCGAAATTTCGATTTGAGACTGCTCGTATTCGCGTAACGAACAAAGCGCAATTTCTCGGTACAAGGATGTTCAATGGTGACGAACGATGTCTCAGCCAGTGAGACGAAAAGCCGCAGATCCGTTGCACCGTTGCAAAACTGAGAGACAGAGAGGGGGAGGGGGGAGAAAGCTGCGGCTATCGGGATCTTCCTCCGGCCGGTGTCGCGGTCTTATTCGTTTTATCCCGGTATCGGAACCGTAATTATAAACTGCGACTTTTTCGCCATCGAAACCAACAAAGTGATTCCGCCTTGGCCGGTCGGACCCGACGATAACGAGCGACCCGATAATTGCGCTACGCTCGAAACGACGTAATTGCGGCCGCGGCTTGTGCGCTTCTTTTTTCTCAGGAGACGTTCCGCGATTCGCACTTGTGCATCCGAGATCGCGACTAATCGATAAATCAACGCACGCACTGGGACGAAACCCGGTATCAGCCCTGAAGGAATTATTTCTCCCGCGGAACATCGTTTTATTGCGAAATGATTATCGGTCTAGGCCGAACACTCTGCCGAACTTGATGATACCTATCGTGGTCCGTAAATTTCGGGCCTCGTTGATTGCTGGCCTTAACTGCCCTCTCAACGGCTTATGGTTGTGGACCTCCTGAATTTTTGTGCAATTTTATACGCTTTTTCATATAGTTTAGAAGGACTGATTTGAGATTGTTTAGGGAAATTTTATTTTTGTGGGAACCTGTATTTACACAAAATAGATAAATTATATATATATATATATATATATATATATATATATAAATTCATTACGGAAGGTGTAAAGGGCTTAACACATAATTATTCCTAAAACACTGCATCATGTAATTAGTCGAGATAGTCACCCATTAAACTAAAATGTTCCACCCATTATTAGATCAACCTAATTCATTCTCCCGTACACAAACTGCATTATCACCATCCGTTCAACCGGCTGTTTGCTAGCCGTCATCAAAATATTTTTCAATAAATTTTGCACAACATCCTTGCCTAGCTCATTATCCTTATCAACGAATCATTCAACTATAATTATGACATTCTTCGCACCTAAACATGTGAAAATAATTTTTCACAAGAATACTAGCTGTCATGAAAAGAATAGGGTTGAACTTCACCTTGGCAACCCAGAAATTTTCAATTTTTTTGCTGTATAGTCCTGTACACCTTGACAAGAAAATGCTAAAAATCGAAGTTTCAAGGTGAGGAATTCACTGGTTCAAATGTGATGGGTGTTTAAAGTTTACACTTTGTTCAGGGAGGAGGCTCTCAGCGAACAATAATTAAAATATAGAGAATCATATACGGGATCCGGATATGATCGTGGTGGAACGTTAGCATTTTGCAAGGGAGCATAGCTGTTGGATCGATATCCGGCGAATTTGATCCGCGACGCATAAATTGTGTGCAGGGTGGTCGTATTACATCGTAGCAACTTATTCTTCGGCCGCTCCTTAACGGCGTTCAAGTGATGTAAACCTTCCCGTGGACCCCCGTATACTAGGAAAGCTGTCAGTCGTAAAAGGCAAGGGGGCAGAAGACTGTAAAAGAAAGGACGAGGTTCGATAGGTTTCATCATCGAACTTTTTTACCGGCCCGTAAAAGAAAATCGGTACATCTTGGAAACAAGTGCGAGCGGCACTACAGGTTATTCGAGTGGAAATATTACGATTTATGAGAAAAGTTTGCCCCCGATCGTAGAATCAGCTCGATCGTTTTATGGCCCCTTTAATTGACCATTGTCTAGGCTGCGTTTATTGTTTACAGCTTTCTTTATGCCGCCTCGGGAACACCGTCCGCTCTTCTGCCCTTAGAAACTTTCCTAGCATAGAATTTAGTAATACTTAACTGTGTGATAAATGTCTGTTCACCTGCAGAACCCTAGCTTCTTCCTCCACTCTTCTCGCAGTATGTCTCTGAGACATACTCGATCACTATGCCTGGCTGCATATTGTTGTTCGGACATGCTGATATTAAAACTATCTCACTTTTACTGTAATATATAATTTTATACTCGACTAATTGACAATTTTTATGGATATTTTTATACATTATAATATGCACCATTGTGTTAGCTGTACAAAGAACTAAATGATCATTTTTAATATTCATTATGCTGTGCAGTAGGTGCTGTCAAATTGGAATAATGCATAAAATATTAACTTGAAAGCTACTTTCATTCATTAGTACGGGTATTAAAATACAAGAAGAATAATACCTACATTAAGTAAATTAAAATATTAAATCCTACTATTTTTATAAACCTCACCAGGCTTTTATAATCCTCGCAGGTATCTTTATACAATAGGTTAATTCCCATTTTCATTTATGCTCATAAAATAGCAGTTTCATGTTGTAGTCATTTGTATACATAACTTCATTACAACAAACAAATTTTTCAATCAGATTTTTCTAGACCGGTCAATTTTCAATACTTTGTAATTTGCAAAAATTACTAACTAGTAATTGCTCCAGCAACCAATGCGAAAATCAAATTATCAGTGGATCGATTATGGACAATTTTGGGCGTGTATCGCAAACAGAAAAGAATTCGCATTTCATCGCGAATTATGGGTGCGTTCTCACGAAACCTTTCCACGGGAAACGGAAGTCGTCGCGTCGAATTTGCCATGAGCTTCTCTGCGGCAACTTTCGCGTTTCCCCAGAAATCGACAGGGTACCTGGTATCTAAGCGGCGGCTTAATTAAATTCGGTAAAACGTCCCGCGAACGGAACACCACCGCCCCGTCGTAAACGGTAAATTACGAGACCCTGTAAAATGAACCGACTTACGTGTCGATGAGGGGAGACCTCCCCAGGGTAAGGTCGACACAAACGTATATTTTTATTTCCCCCAAGTTCTGTCGTCGATTAATTTCTTCTTATTCCGATGCCGCACGTGTCGTTTTACGACTCCCGACTCGGGGACTCGTGCCACGGTGCCACGATACCCTTGCGTCACGTGCGTAAATGTGTAGGGTGTCCCGTGGAACTGGAAGTATTACACACCCCGTGCTCAAGAAGTTGTCGCATTAATATTTCATGAATTGAGCGAGATCAAGATCGATGTTCAATTAGAGGGTCGTGTCTGGCGAGCTGTCTGAAGCAAACCGCGATTTTTCGGAATTTCTGTGCTCGACCGAGTTAGACTCAAAAATCGATTGCTTCCGTTCCAGCATAGTCCAGCGTGCTATTATAAATATCGAGCAGCATAGCTATGAACAGACGCAGGGGTGGACCGTGTTCGAGTATGGGGGTAAAAAGGGGGCGCATTGGCGAACTCGCTTGCGCGCGTGCGCACGTCGTAACTCATACAGGAGATTAATGTCTCCGGCGGAACTCGAGAACTGTAAAGCTTCGCTACAGAACTGTTCTGTTCTATACGAAAGCTGTTACTCGCGGTGGAAACTGACGCGGGGATCGTGATGCGACTATGGAATGTCATAAAGAGCTGCCTTAAGTATTCAGCCCACCGCCTTTTCGCGTTTCCGTGGAAATTCAGGCTTTCTTATTGATAGCCATGCGCGACGGGGAAAAGGGGAAATCGTTTCCAGATACGTTTCTCGCGAATAAAGCGATGAATAGAGGAAAATAGGCGCCGTCCTTCATCTCGTTACCTTCCTTCCTCTTGTATCCGTGGCCCCCTTTCATGGATTTTTAGATTAGAAATTTATATCCCGCCAGTTTTCTCTCGGATCCTCGTAAGTTGCTGCTGGGTATCTACATAATTTCGATTCGACGTCCCCCATAAAACAAGCTAACCAATAAACTTTAGATTTTTATGCAAAAGGGCTGTATTAATTATACGACACAACAGCTAAACATTTATTTCCTTTCTTATTAATTTTGATGGGTTGGAAACAATACAACAGTTCTTCTAAATTCCTTAAAACATTTTCACTGTTTTGTCACATTCATTCCTAGCATACAACGTAATTCTATTACTTTTATTTTTCAATCACTGTTAAAATAATACGTCTTTAGGTTGACATTTTTTCATCGAAGAAACAAATTTTTCTGAATCGTAATTATTAGGATTTATTCTAAGAAACGTTGCAACAGTAAAACAGGCATGTTCATAAACTAATCGAAACTGCGAAAGGGATCGTTCAATTTGAAGAAGGATTTGAAGATTTTATTCCGGGCGGAGAAACGTACGCTCGCTCCGCGAGTCTTCTTTTCATATCTCATGTTTTTCGGGAGAAATATGAATTTCGCAAAAGTGCAGGATAACTTTGGGAACACTGTATACAATTCAGCCCGCGCGAATCCCGACGAATTCTGTAGCTATTCCTAAGGAAAAATGGTGTTCGTGTAATCCTTTGCGACCGAGTGAGAGCAGTCTCGTAGCCGGGGCGCCGCCGTTTCAAGCTCTCGAATCCCGAAAGAATTTGCAATGCAGTTTGAGGGACGCTCGCGCGCCCGTAGCATGCACAGCGACGGCCAACTTTAAAATAGCATCGGTAATTACATGGATGCATTTTGCGCGTCGATTGTAAGGGGAAAAGCACACGTCTTGACAGTAACAGGTTCGCCGGCAAATCGGCTTTGAGTAGTTAGTAAAGTAAATCGCAGATATACATAATCTTGTGCCGGGCTTGGGGATCGTCAAAGGGAATCCATAAAGTCGCGACAACTACCTTGCGCATAGGGTGTCTCTGAAGTCTCCGCGCACCTGTGCGAGTCCCGAGCGAACCACTTCGGAACTCGATGAATGAAACCAACCACCGATTCATGCAAATCGCAGGACATTTCATAATTTATGAAGCTTCGTTTGTATAGTTGCTCGGCGCACAGAAAATTGTTCTCGCGAACGACAAGACGTTCTCGAGATCGATGGAAAATAATAATATACAAATTTGAATAGAATATTATCGCGTTTCAAACTTTCTAAAAAAAAAAACATCGAAAAATTATTGATTATTGTCCTGTAAACTTGTTCGTTTACGTAAATTGAATAATTTCATCGTCCAGCGTATTACATCAGGCGCGGAAGAAAAATGGGAAGAAAATCGTAAGGAAAGCGGTGGTTCGTTAATAAACAATCTCCGGTTCTTGTTAAAGTTCAGCTAATGAAAAAGTTTTTCGCGTTCTCCGCAGTGGAAAGGGGTAAACAGATAACTAATTCCCCGGGCCAAAACCCGTCAATGGAGCCGCATGGCGAGGGGGGTAGGGGAGGGAGAGCAACGAGAAGACGATTAAAGCGGTTCCATAACAAATGAAACATTCACGATTGAAATTTACGGGGAACACAGGTAAGCTCGCAAGCACGGCTTTATTTACGCGAGCCGGGTGCCTACTTCCCTCTACGGTAATTACTACGGCAATTACATCGCGATTTACAGTAATTACAACTTTTACTGGCTGAGCGGAACCCGAACCGTGCCCGTCGCGGCATTCTATCCCCGAGCAGAGCCACCTTTCCCTATAAAAAGGTTTCCCGTGCACCGGTAGAAACCATTAATCTACCTACTACGTTACCGGGCACAATATATCTAGACTTAACATAGAGTCGTCTTTGCCAGCCGGAGGATTTTTCTTCGAAAACCCGCCATTTTAATAGTCTCCTACGGTTTTTACGCCCGCACAAAGGAGAATGTCCCAGCGCTAGACACATAAATCGAACGAGCTCCTTTTCGCGAGTGATACATTCTTTTCTACCTGATAAGACGCTAAAACTTTTCAGAGGAATTAACACGTTCACTGTCATGTCTTTTTCAGTTTTTATTCTAATCGATTTCTATGATTTTACTCAACTTTTGTGGTCGTTTCGAATTGAATCCTTAGAATCATGTCACTGTTAAGCTGTCAACTGAATTTATTTATGTTGGACATCTAGACTGCGGATGTTTGTGCAATTTCCAATTTTTACAGACAGATTTTGAGAAAGTGGAACGAAATAAAATCCTATTTTTAATGGTAGCGGCCTTTGTAAACCCGAAACAAATAATAATCGTATTAAATTCTGTCCAATTTTATATTCTAGCATTTTTTTTTTTTAATTTCCATACTTACTATGTTACATCCAGTACATATAGATATAAGAAGTAGACATGACGTATGGTAAGAGAAGTAATGAATAAATAGCATCACATTTTTCAAAATTTAATTGTGCACAGACAGTGTATCACGTCGGAGTTTCCACTCTGACTTCCAATCTGTGATGAAATTTATGAAACTTAATTACTGCGGGTAGAATAAAGAAGCGGGATTTGAAGTTAATTGCACGGTACACCTAACACACTCGTGTTACATGGCAAAGAAGGCGGTCGGTCACTGTAAACGTACACTGATCAGGTGCACGGTTTCACTTATAAGGCATCCTTCTGCTTTAATTAATTATACGAATATACGAGTCGCGTGAACCGCGGCAATAAACTATGTGCGCATTGAGCAAAGATGAAATATTAATCTACTAATTAGTATTGAGAGTTTCCATTACAGTGAAAAATGCTTTCGCGTGCCCATTGAATCGAGATATTCTTCTGAAATTGATCGGAACCCGTGGATACATGTAATAATAATTTTTCCATCTATATGTAATGAATTCACAAAATTATATGTA
The DNA here is from genome assembly GCA_028454245.1 of Halictus quadricinctus. NCBI lineage: Eukaryota > Metazoa > Arthropoda > Insecta > Hymenoptera > Halictidae > Halictus > Halictus quadricinctus. The sequence continues at coordinate 11,703,080 of CM052125.1, read as the reverse complement.
CGAAGATAATTATGTGGTATGGGCGTATAGATTACTGTGCTGGTGGGCTTCCTTTTAATCTGATTGCAAATTTTGTATTTAAATTACGATTTTCTCCTGAAATCATCTAACGCTATATCAGCTAATCAAAATAGTTATTGTAATACTTTATCTACCAACAATTTATTAATTCGATGACTTTTACCGTTATATTATTATAACGGCACGATTATTTTTATAAAATTCGTCTGAACAAGTGTATCCAGCAAGTATTCTCAAAAACATCTTTTTCAACCTGAATAATTGTAAAATAAAAAATCTGAAATACGTAAATTCGATAGATTCGATTATACTAGTGTTAATAGTCAATTACGAGCTGCGTCATTATTGAAAAGGTTTGCTACGAGTTCATTATTTCGAAATGAATATCAGCATGATTCGTCGCCCATATTGGAATAAAAGTTTCACGCAACAGCTGGCCCCCGCACTGCCCAAAAATAATTGCATTGCCGGGTTCAGAGTGTTTGAAACGTGCACACAAGTTCGGAGGAATTAGTGGGAATGGATAATGCACTTAATTAATATTATTACATCATATCTTTCCCGATTTATTGGCGAGACGAGCCGACGTCCTGTGGGCGGAATTGGAATTCTCCCAATGTGTATCCACGGTTCATTAGGTGCTTATGGATGCGGTCGATGTTTTCGCGTCACGGTTGTCCTCGAATATTACAATAATTTTGATCGGCGGAATCGTGTAGCCGCCCACGCACGAGCACAGTATTGCCGGACATTTTCGACGTCGATCGATGCTTATTTAACCTCGTCCGAACGCGTACACGCAACCCGGCAAACCATGGACTTATTACCATTAATATTTGAGCAGCATTTTATAAATAAACAACCAACATTAGACCGACCATGCCGACTACCCCGAACATAATAATGAAGTCTTTCCGACTAGTCTGCCGGTTGCGGTTCTTGCGGGCTCTTTCATGAATATTTTCTAACTTCCCATCGTAATAGTAGTTTCTCTGGAATTTATGAATTAAAAAGAATTTCAAGTAATTATTAAACGTCCTTGCAACACGAAACCCCATAAGATGACTGGTCTACTATTTATACCTAGTCTATGGTATAAGTTAAGAAGCAATAACAAAAATTATAGAATGCGGTCTAGAAATAAAATCGTTTCTAATGCAACGACCTAATTCGATATCTACTGTTTCCTCCGCTACCTGTCAAGAAATTGCACACTTTTTCAGCTGCGAAACAGACTGGATTCAAACCTGTAGCACTAAGAAAAATGATAAAATGCGCAAGTGCCTCGCGCTGCAGCAGACAATCAGATAACAATAATCCCGGAAGATTCAGGGTATTCTCGCAGGAGATAAACCCACCTAGCAGCCCAGTAATTACATCCTAAAGATGCGGAGTCCAAGTAGCAGTTCCATCTTCCTGGCAGACACGCGAAGGCGACGTTCTCGTTCGTCCTCTGACGGGGCAGCTTCTTCACGGTCGCATTAATAGCTCGAGAAAAGATAACGAACGATATTAGGAACGGTGCCGGATAGGTTTATCTTAACAGCTCCGCTTCGTCCCGCCATTATCACGGAACGGTCCCACCCCGTATGCCGAACAACCACTCGAGGAAATAATTAACACCGGAACACGATCTATCGCGGCGTAAATCTAGATTATGTGTTACGACGATCGCGGAGACTTAAGAGAGTCTTAAACACTTCATAAAAAAAATCAACGTCTCTTCATTTCGCATTTTCTTCAAGCACAAAGGGTGTAGCCGGATAAGGAGGTCAAAAGTGCAATAAGCCATTCGATAGCTTATACAAAGGAAATACACAGAAAAAATTCTTTTATATTTTGAAATTCGATTTCGAAGCTAAAAATTCGGAAAAAGTTCGTAGGTGTGCATTCTAGTGGCTAAAATATGCCTGATTTTATTCAGAATTTTCAGTTGAAGAGGATGGGGACATATAGGTTTGAAAATTGACCAAAGGAATTTTGCAAATTCAATTCAATTCAACTGTCATTGTAAGCAGGGTGACCAGAAACTGGTGGTACAATCGAAAAGTCTTGTATTCAACCATTTCCGAGGAGCCTATAGGGGTTGAGAATTCCTTGACATTATTTTTTAATCGAAGAATCCGGCCGGGTGGTGTTGCACGCGGGGTCGACTGGTCTTAATTACCTCTACGTGGGACAATTTGTCTTACCTTGGTACGTTTCAGCCGGGATTGAACGGCGGAATACGGTTCGTAATTGATGAGCTTTAAATTACGCCGGGCCAATGAGCAACAGAGTATTGCTTGCGGTTCGTGACGAGAATCCTATATGTCGAATAAACTCGTAGCCAGAGGCGGATGCGCCGATGGTAGAAGCAGAAGGACCATTCTTCCGGCGAATCCTTTCCGCCCACGCTCTCCGACACACTCGAAATTGAAGTTTCTTCCCGGACCCGCTTCGGAGCGCACCTGAGTCAAAAGCAAAATCTATAGTTCGGCGCCAATTTGCCGCGAGTTTCGAGTTATGCTTCGATCTTCTCCCTTCCCGCGCTCCTACATGAAGTCGAGCTACATATTGGCCGGATCTACGAAGAGCCACTCTTTCGGCGTAGTATTGGCGAAAAGCGTCGGCAGGTGCTGCGGCTAATCGAAGCGCAACGGCGAACTTTTATTGAAAAATTTCTGTTAAATATATTTATTTGATGTGTAGTGTTTTTTATCTTTAGATTTGTTTGGTCGAGTTTTATATTTCCTTATTAGTAGATTTATTTCAAACTTTCACTGACTCGTGAGTTTCTACTTTTCTGTCAGGTTGTAATAAATTCAGACAAAAATTTACCATGAAAGTATTTTTATAATTTGAAGAATTGCAAAAGAAGAAATCGTGAACAAGTCATTCTGACCCGTAGTTCCAGTGCTAAAGATGTTCGATTTTTCCTGTACCTTCACAGGAATTATCCCTGCTATTATCTTTTTCGAAAAGATTACGGAGAATATGGAAATTCGCATACTTTTAAGTCATTTCTGTGCTGCACCAGTTGAGACGACATCGTTGCCTTCAACTTCGCGAATCTTCCTCGTCGCTTTGAAGTCCCGTCTCCGGTAATGAAGTTGAAGCTCGCGAATTTCCATATTCACCATAATTCTTTCTAAACAGACAATAATAGTGGAACGCAATTAATCGATTGAAATTAATGTACGATACTAAAGAGCTTTTCAAGAGTTATCAAATGATATTCTACATCGATGAATTCATCAACAGCCTTCATATTAAATGTTTGCACAAAAGTAATGTCGCAGAGTGTATCATAAAAATCTGAACGAGGAAGAAATTTATTTTTGTTCATTTTTCTAATTATTCTAAATATTTGAGTAAATTCACAAATTTATAGAGCAGTCTGCAATTCAAATTCTTATTTGAGGGACTCCAATATTTATAAAAAATAAATTATGTACTCACCGTACCGATTTTATTAACATTTCTGCCATTTGTGACTTCCTTCCTATTAAAATAACCCATAATACCTTCACAATATCTACGTTTTATAAAATTGTAAAAGTACAATTGCAACCATTGCCAACCAAAAAGTGTGTTAACGATGCCTATAAATTGTTATTTACGCCCTCGGTAGCAAAGAACATTTAACCCTCAACAGTTTTTCAAGTCTGATTAAAAAGGGCCTAGAAAATATATAACAAAATTGTAGTTGAGAAAACTGTAAAAAATTGCAATAGAAAAATTCGTTTGTCTTAAAATGTTACGTTAAATTCTACCAAAAAAAAAAAAAAAACAGAAACAAGATTAGAACCAGTAAATAATGAATATTTGAAAACAACACGTCATTGTAGCAAAACGTAGCGAAACGTGAAATCGATCACGTCACAATTTTCTCGAGAAGTTCCCGGTTGCGAAAAGCGACACAGCTCGTGGAATAAGTTGTGCGGAACGTAGGACGGGTGAAAGGAATGATCGATCAGTGTTTCGATACTCGTCATTAGCTAATGGGAAGCTGAATTCGCTAACACCCGATAGGAAACTAATTCCAACTTGCTCGAGAAACAGCACGGGCTGTCTGGTGTCCCAGTTAAACGGGTGTGTAGCGTGCATCGTAATTTGTTGCCGAAGAATTCTGAACGCCCACGACGTTCCCGGTACCTAGCGATCGATGCCGCGGACCGGTAGGGTTCATAAATAACCTTTCTACGTGGAAAACGAATCCATCAACAGCCGCTCTTCTTAACTAGCCAATTCGAGGCAACATCAAACGCAACGAAACCCCGTCGTCTTTTTTACCCGGCACCCTCCGCTTCGAGAACTGGCAGGCCCGTAAATAAGTAATCTCTCCGTTTCCTCGAATGCACGCCGGGTTCTCGAATCCCGAAGATGATCGCCTGCCGCCGTGCCGCCACCGGCTGAACGTGCGCGGCCTACGTTTATTTTTCCGTTTTATTCGACACGTAAAATTCACTGTCCCTATTTTTCACCGCCTTTCGTTCCACTGCTGCGAGCCATCAACCAATGAAATACAACCCTGCTGTTCTCTCATGACCTGACACGCTCCAACCGCACTTCACCGATGCTAATTCGACGCTGACAGTTCAATCTCCGACACCGTGCACTTGAAACTTTTCAAACCCTCCGGTTTGCCCATTTGGTCTGCGAGATTCACGAATCGAACTTGTATTCATTTCTCTTAAATCATCTTAGAATACCTCGATTTGTATTGGACGACCCCAACCCAACAATTTTCTTAATTGCAGCCACAGAAATCCATTGACACGAGATCTATGAAGCACCGGAAGTGACCGTTTTACCTCCTCGGATTTCTTCAAATTTTTAGGGTCTTCGCCGGCATTTAAGGAATTCAAAAGAAAATTTTTCCAACCAGACTCGTTCCTTAAGCATTGAAGATGCTTAACAATCTCGTGATCCTTCAATTTTTCAGGGGACTGTATAAAATTGGTTATTTGATTAGCGATGGTCAGTTAAAAATGTATCAGAACAGCTGTCTATTTCTGGCTTTGACACAAGCGGCCAGATTTTGCGAACCACGGGGTAAATAAATAAATGAGTGGTGGAGGGTTTCACGTCGGCGAGCCGGTGTCATGAAATATCCCTGATCCGGCGTTCTTCGCGAACAGGTATCGCGGAAAATGTGCTAACAAGGATGACGGGTCCGTCCGAACCCCGGGACGGTTTCCACGCTAATACACTCTCCTGTCGCTGAGCGCAAGTGATATAACGACGGGGACGACAAAGAAGAAGCGACTCACCCTCGGTGCCTTCCATTTTCCAGCGTTTCCCCCGATCTTCTGCCTGGTTACAGGCGTATCCCTGCGCGGCTTTTGCCCTCCCCTCGATCTCGACAGAATGTACGGTACGCTCGCTCGCACGCGGAGTTTAACCGCCATTTTTCTCGTGATAAATGAAATTGTTCCGCACCGGGCGAGCGTGGCGCTTGTCACTGCGAACGTCTCTCCAGCAGCGCGCGTTCTCTGGGCCGGGTCAACAAAAATGTTCGTACTCCGTATTAAATAGAGTTCATGGAAGCCCTCTATGCGCACAACAGTAATATTCAGACACTTTTAAAAGAACGAGAAATTTTCTAGTCGTTCGATGAATAAATAATTGTGTCGCCAACTTTGCGGTAATGTGAGGTACACTTGTATAAATTAACCCTCGGTCTCCTGCGAGTTATATTTCACTACAGTCTTCTTTCGATAGTAGACGGTGGCTCGGGACCGGCTTTCGTCGTATTTCGGATGAAGAGTAAGAAGAGGATAGAATTATACTTCGGGTCACGAATGACTCTGGCATAGCACTCGGAAGGTTAATACGAATTGCAGCTTAATCGGAAATAAGATAGTGCCCAACTATTGCTTTAAGGATGATTGCATTCAGTTTTGACATGTAGAAGTAATGCTGTAGCAGTGAAAAAATTAACCTCATTTTGTTTAAGAAGAAGCGGTGGAGCTTTTATAAATTACGAACATTTGCATGTGGAAATCCCGGAGGAAATCAGGAAATAAAACTTTTATAAATCTTCATTTCAGTCTTCGGTAGAAGAAATGAAGAAATTCAGAAAATGCTTGGCTGATGAAGACATTAATTGCTGAAGATATTAATTGCAACTAGAAAGAACCGCTTCAAGAAACGTAGTTTTAGAACGTTCTGGCAGAATTCAGTCCAGTTATTAATTATTACAGTTATTCTCCTTCACATCTTTTTTGTTCGATTTTTCTAACACTTTGTAATAAATTATATAAATTTCCACTTGAAAGTTCATTAAGTTTATCATTCGACCAGTATATAAAGTCAGTTTTGCAGATAAAGTTCGGGGAACGCGCTTCTCAATAATTTCTTCGAAACTACAAGAAGAAACGTCAGGTACTTTCCCCGAAGATAATGTGCTTCGAATATAACTTAATAATGAATCTTGTCGAAGCGGAAACAAACTATTCACCTCAAGAAATGCCAGAGATTTAATTAAATACATACTTGCATCGATCCTCCGTTGAAGAATACCAACAGGACTTCGTCGGGAATTTCGCTAGATTCCCTGCTTACAGACACAATTTATTCCATGGAATTACTTACTAATCGCGAATTAATGAACCCCGCTGAAAGACCTGCTTCGACGACGAGGGGAAACTTTACTCGTTACACTTTTTTACGCTTTTTTAGCAGAGCGGCAGGTTAAACTTGACAGCGGAGTTTATAAATTTCGCGATATGCGGAACCGTAATGTAGAAAGTTCCGCCACCAATAATATTCATTCAGTCTTTGGGGCGAAAGTTTCCGCGGCTATACGTCCACGCACGAATTTCCAATCACGGGACAAAACCACAGCGGTCCCAAATCTCCAAAATCTGGTGAAAACCTCGAAACGTACCTCAGTTAATTCGAATGTCCGGGATTTTAGGGGTCGCCGATCACGAATCTGATCCCAGAATTCCTTCAAATAATCTGACCGATAAAACTTTGATTTAAAACGTCTCTTCGGGTATGTCTCGGTTAACCCTCCGTATGCTACGCCGGAGTCATTCGTGACGAAGGCGACGATTTATATTCCCAAATCAAAGAATCCCCTCTTCTTCTTTCCCGAGTTATCGCCTTATATCGAAATAAAACTGAAGAACTCGCAGGTGTATATAATTGTCGATCATGTATGTAATCGTAATAATTAAGCGCAGACAGGAAGTATGAAAGCCGAGTCACAGGTGAACCCGACGAAACACTCGAGATCATTTCCGAGATGACGGCCAGGTTTGGGCAACTCGAGAGCGAGCTTTCGAAATTGTGGTGAAAGTGTGGAAGGCTTCGTGGGCCAAGATGGAAATCTGTGTGATGTCGGGCTGTTGCGATTGGTCGGGGGAACAGTGATCGATGAGATCCTTGGGAGCGATCGGTCCTCGGGCGTACTCCGAACGATCGTTGATTTCGACTGACAACGCCGACAAACGCGTCACCACGGGGCCAGATAAGAGGCGACGCGCGGCGTGTGTGTGGGTCGGCGAGTAGCTCGTTAAAACATGATAACTCCATCTACATGTAAATCTAATAGAGTAGACAGCACCACGAGGACATCAAACCACCGTTAACCACCGTCTACACGGGCAACCAGCAAGACGACGCGACGCGACGCGGCAGCGGGCACCTTAAGCTACCTAGGAAAGCCACGACCTTAACCGTCAGCGCGTACGTCACCGCTAAATTCTCCTGTAATAAGATCTAATCCCGAAGGATGTCTACGTTCCCCTTCCCCATCGCCGAGAGTACCTTGCCAGTGTCTGTGACAAGATTCATGCCGGCGTGAAAGCCGACCGTTCCGCTTAGAACGAATGCGGTTAATTATGTCTACTCGTACATACAAGCATAGATGGTTTAATAGGATTTTGCGGAGCCTCGTGGCTCGCAGATCTCATCCGAGACGCCCGGGGGTCCTCGCCGATAGTATTTTAACCCTTTTGATGATAACTCGCTGACCGCTTTTAACTCTAATTTTACGGTCTCACGGCCCTGTTGCCCAAACCGCTCTGCCAATTTTATGGACGCCTTTGTGCTAATATAACTGGACTGCGGAACTCTACGAAAACAAAAATGATCTGCTTTAATCGCAAGATACGGGAACTCAATGATAGCGTTAAAGAGCGATTATTTTATAGAACACTTTGTAATGATATGACTGAATATGAACAGGATGCTAAGGTGTTATTGAAAATTAGTTCGTAATATTTTAATTAGCGAATAAAAAATTAATTTGAACATATGTTTCTTCGCCAGGAAATGTATTGTAAATATTGTTTAATTTTCAGTTCCAGTCGTCGAAATCAGTGGTGTTCTGGGTGACAAGGTGAACCTTCCCTGTGACATTCGTTCCATGGACAACGACAAAGTCAGCATGGTCTTATGGTACAAAGGAATAGACGGGGAACCAATCTACAGGTAAAAAATTGTATAAACTTTCCTTATAACTATTGATCAACACTTGTGTCAATGACTAAAATTTCCTATGATTTTCGATGCGCTTTATAGTTCCAACGTATATTTTTATGCCCCCGATTCATCTGTAATCGTCCGAGAACTATAATAATTTCGCTATTTTTGAACAGAAACGTTGAAGAAGTTTTAAATAGAAATTGAAAGTGGGTGCCGAGTTGTTGACACAAGGGTTGATCACTGAATCCATTAAATGAGGATAAAAACAGAATATAAATTGCAATGCAGTGGAAAATTACAATGATCACCGTTATTTTATTAAAACCTAAAAATATTATTTACATATCAGTATTTGTTGGTCTAATCTAAAATTTGCTAATAAAAGTGTGGAAAATATTCAAAGAATTATCTAGCACTTTCTTCGAGTTGAAAAAATGATTTGTAATGTGGATATAACCAGTGAAAATTTATATTTTTATAGAAAAATTCCAGGAGGCAACCGTTCGATAAAATTTATCGTCTCTCATGAATAATTTCGATACAAGCGAGGCTGCATTAATTTTTATCGACGTTCGCATTTTACAGTTCCTGGAAAGCTTTTTACATTATAAATTTCGTCAATCTAGTAATAATGGTAAACAGATTTGCATCACAAAATATGAGATGCACCATGCTCTCACGAGTTATACGTTGCTGCAACCAAATAAAACAATAATAAATACACCGAGTAGATGTGGACGACTAAACACATTATCAACATGTGGATAAAAAAGTTTGTATTGGATAATATTGGATAAAAAAGGAGGAGAAGCCTGTGACTCTCTATTTTCTCGAATTGAACATCGAACTGTCTCGTGATGCGTTGACTCGTTTCATTTCGTTCAGTTCCTGTCACTGTGATTCTTCGTTAGTATATTTTTGCTACATAAAAATATGCTATAACACTGCTAACAAATCGAGAAACAGGTCGTCGATCGTCGGGCAATCACTTTGGAAATCAGTCGCAATCGGCCGTCGTGCAGTTTATAGGGGTGAAAATGAGGACCGCGGGCTTCGCAGACCCGTTGACAGCTGTGACACATCTTGAGGTTTATGACACGTCGATCGTTATTGGGTTTGCGAACCAGGACGCGAAACGCGAACGTGTTTGCCAAAAATGTGTAGCGATAAATCAACCTCTGGATAAACGGTAATCGACAACCTTGCCGCTAATAAAAAAAAAAATCCAAAAAGTATGAAAAGCGATCGTTAAACCACGGATCATTATGCAAATATTTTTTTATCGGTTGATTTTTAGCAATTTGAGTAGGAAGTTACCAAAACAAAAAAAAAACAAATGCATAAAATGCGCAGTCTGCAGGGAACAAAATTTATAAACTGAAAGGAAATGGAAGAAACCAAATTAAAAAGAAATTGTTATTCTAATAAAAGAATAAGGAGCAAGCATGGGACGGTTTTAGGAACGCCTTGTAGCTGTTTCAAAAGAGCTTAAAACGCGAATCTGATCTCGCCACGCAGAATTCGCGAGTTAATAAACTTTCTGATTAACTCCGTTAATAGCATTGTCTTATGCAAGCAGTTGCTAAATTATTTCGGCCCTGTGCATCAGAGGCTAACAAGCCCAATGATTCCGCATACTAATACCGAAAGACCGGTGTCGGAAGAGGTATACGCGTTAAAGTAAATTCCCTGCCATCGTCTTGCGCCCGCTATAATCCCCAGTCCTCTACATCCCCTGAATTCATCAGATCCCCTGGAAACGAGCCTCGGTACAAAGGCAACGTACCGGTGCCAGCTACCACCTAAAATTCCCGCGAAACCCGATAATCCAGGAATATAAATTACTCCGTGGGAAATAAAAAGACGAGGAGAGCGAGCGCGTAGGTGCCGCCGTGCGGCGCCGCGCCGGGGCAGTCCAGAAATTTCTCGCGTTATTTTCCGCGGTGATCTTCATGTGCCTCCTGACTCGCCGATTCGCTTCCGCGACCCGTGAAATTTTGCATATAGAATGGTCCTTGTCCCCCGTGCACCCCCACGTCCAAGAAATCGAGAAGGAACACCAGCCGAAGCCAGGGGTTGAGAAGAGACGGAGGGTAGGTCGTCGCCGGTAGTCGACCGGTCTACTCATATTTAAGAAATGTAATAAAGTGTAAGATATGTCCGGGGGTGGCGATGCATCGTCTCTGGATCCTGCTCTTCGCTATCACCCCCTTTCTCCCATGATGGCGGAGGGACAGGCTGAATCGCACGGCCCGAGCATATAGGCTGTCTACTACTGCAAAGTAGTTTAATCCTCGCCACGAGAGGCGAGGCTCGAAATTTAAAGGCGGACTACCTTCGCCAGACTACTTGCGGATCGGATAAAACGAACGCAATGTACAATGAACTATTATTTGAATTTTCACCCACTAAAAACAATAATTTGGAAAATTTATATCAAGAAGTAGTTGAAATTATGAAATACTGCTAATTTAAGAGAAAAATCTTTGTGATGCCGTTTAATGGACTATTCAAAGAGAAAGAAGTATTCAAATAATTCTGTAATTTTAACATAAACTCAGTAATTTTCTCTCGAACAACCATGTTTTCGAAATCCAAACATTCTACGTGAAATCAATGCGGCAGCAGAATAACCATAAAAATTTCACGATCCTGTCGCAGCGTTATCCTGGAAATTTCACTGTCCTCGAGCTAGTGGCGTAAAACGAAAGCACGAGAAGGACTCCCAGAAAAGTAGTCTGTCCGTTGTTATCATCGGCAGAGAGCGTAATGCTTGATAAACGAGAATAATGTTTCTGCTAATCCAACAAAACGAAAACGCGGCTCTGGCCCGAAGCAGACACGAGCGAGCGATAAAGTGTACGAGCACTGTTTTCCACGTAAATTTCCTCTCTGTACATCATAAAACTTTAAACGAATTATGATATTATAATTTTGAACGTCGGACGCGGACTGGATTTACCGAGATGTTAACCATTTTTAAAGTCGCCCACCCCCGTCCTCGTCTCGGGTAGCCTCACTTCCACTTAATCTGATTTGTAATCTCATTACGCCGATTTATTCGGCCACTTGAACGTTTCGCTCTAACCAGTCTCCCCGCTCATTCAATTCTCTTGATTACAGGCTCGTCTCCTTCATTTCCTTGCACGACCCATCTTCCTCTGTCTTTCTCTTCCGCCGAACCGCCTTCTTATCTGCTCCTTTTTCCTCCTCGACCTTTTTATGAAATTTTCTGTAATATTTTCGTTAGTTCTAAATAGTACCCCCCGATTGCTCTTAAGGGGCATCGTTTCGCAGAATTGAATCCGTCCAATTCCGTTCTCTCATTTAAATCGCATGCATTACACCGACCCGAGTCTCGGGTTAATAGCCTCTCTTCTTAAAAGGGCAAAAATTAAAGGCCGCGCCGTGTTTCCGAATAGAAATCGATCCAAGAGAAATTAGAGATTCGGAATTTCAGTCGCTGCAGTCTCCGAATTCCGATATCTAAGTAATATTAGATCCATCTGATAGATTACACCCTGAAATATTTAGTTTGCTTTCCGAATTTAAACGCGCTTCTATTTGAATCGCTATTATTTTGTTATCATATTACTACGCATTTGTGCATTTTCTTCCAAGAGAAGAAGATAAAAATTAAAGATATATCATTAAGAAAACGTCTGCAATTAACTTTAATTATTTTTCTTGGGAACAGTGCTCCCTCTAAAAATTCCAGTATCTTCGCTCCCAATTACTTTATTAAAAATAGTGGTATTTTTACTGCACTAGCGAAGGTACTTTCCACTTCGTTTCACGTTATTTTTAAACTAAAGAAAATAAAGATATAAAATTGCGAAGAAGTTTGCTAGCTTGAATTATTTTTCTTGGGAACAGTGCTCCCTATAAAAACATATTCCAGTATCTTCACTCACAATTACTTGATTACAAATAGTGATATTTTTATAGACAAACAGATAGGCAAGACAAATAGGCAAACAAGAATATAAAAACATAAAATTGCGGTAACAACTTCTAATAATTATTTTTCTTGGGAACAGAGCTCCGAATAAAACTATGATCCAGTATCTTGACAATAACATTGTAAAAATATATTCTTAAAGCATATTTCTAGTACGCTGACAAATATATAAATAGGAATGATCGATCAGGATGTACGAAAACTGAGTTAGTTTGTACCAGAAAGGCTGACCTTATTAATAAACTGCGGACGTCTATGAAAATGCAGCGAAATTATACGATTTCAGTCGCTAATTCGTAAGAGAAGAAATTTATTTAAATTTTCTTATATAAATTTATGATAAACCCAGCCGTACCTTGATTTCCTGCGCGATAATCCCCTCCTCCTCCTACTGCCATTAGGAAGTTGATTAAATTTCGAATCAAGCAATCGCGAAACTGTCTTCTGCTGCTCGGAACTTCGGCATGAAGCGACAGTTGGCAAGGTTCAACTTCTTCAAGAATGTAAAGCGCAGATTGAAGTCGAGCAAAAGACTATTTGCCTAATCGAGCGAGAGCTGGACATTCTTATTCCTGATCCTGACCGATGTCACATCCTGGGGGATATACCCCGCGGTAGTCGGAACAATTCCGCGACATTTATCATTCAAGTCTTGGCGACATATACAGAGAAATCACTGTATTAACTAAACTGGACTCGTTTAAACTGAACTCGCTAACCTGAAAATTCACTGGACTATAATCCTTCCCCCGAAATAAATGAAACAAAATTACAGAAACAGCGGTACAGTACACAGAGAACCTAATCGATCAGACAGATCAATGCCAGATAATTCCGAACATTCCACGAACACGGTACTCTCGCAGCAGCCAGCAGAATCGCCGATCGGTCTCGTAGGATCGGCTCGCTAATAAAACCGGCAGGCCCGTGAATCACTTTGATTTCCATGCGGCCGGTGCTTGTTCAAGCTGCGATTCTTCTTTGGGAAATCTAGGCGAACGAGATGGGTGATCGATGCATCGACGCGAGGCGGGCCGGTTCGACCGGGGTCGATCCCGAGCTTCAGGTGCGGCGAAGCTGAGAGTTGGGAAGACCGATACCCTGGAAATCGGTCGGCAAAACGTTATCGTTCGGAGCCGGTGAGAGCTCGCGTTATATCCTACGGATCGTTTTAGCCGACGGGAGAGCTCGTGATTTTCTGGTATGCGATGGAAGATGGGACCCGTGTGCACGGTGTGCACAGTACGTATATAGGAAAGGCGGTTTGCAGCTGTGCGACTAGAGGCGGCCCAAAGGGCGGCTAGCCCCGAGCTAGGCAGCCATACGGACGTCCGGACGGCAGCGGCACGTCACGGAAGCGCTTTCCTCGTCTGCTGGAAGTGCGAAGTGGAAGAATTAAATCGTATTTCAACGTCAATGCCGCGGAAGCAGGCAGCAGAGTGGGATAGCTTTGGGAATACTCAGTCACGAGCGGAAATCCGAACTCTCGTGCAGTCGTGGAACGCAATTTAACTTTTAGTCGCTCGTGAGGAACCGTCGGCTTCCATACTCAGTCTCCTACGGGTTCTCTCTTCTTTCACGTTCCCTATCCTTCTATCCTACTCCACCATCCTATCCGCCTTGCGTCGCTTTGTTCTAAACCCT
>CM052125.1:11654361-11688933 GCA_028454245.1 Halictus quadricinctus | reverse complement strand
TTTTCACCGCGCGGAACAAAGTTGTCAGCAATTCGAACCAGACGGCCAGGATGGATTTCGCACCGTTTGCCGGGCATTCGCGTCTGCAGCGCGTGCTTCCGCGATTTTCTTGTAGCTCTGGCGACACAGAAAAACAATTTCGCGCGCATCACCCTAAATCCGTCATCGTTTTTCAGTGTTATCTGTCGGCGCGCTCGAGCGTAACTGGCTCGGCGGGATCGTCGCGGCGCGGCGCGGCGCGGCGCGGCGCGGCGCGGCGCGGCGCGGCGCGGCCTGAAAAGAGTATTCAGCGACTGGTAAATCATTCACACCAGCGGAATTCAATTGGCTCTAATCAATCTTTCACGTGTAAATCGCACAGCATTCGGTAGTGGCTCGCGCGCCCGCATAGATCACCCTATTCTCGTCCAGCAGACAAATAATCAATCCGCATTTCCGCTGATTCAATCATGCATGCTGTTCGCACAGTGCCTCCGTCGAGGCCGGTGATACTGGACGCGACCACGAGGAATATCTCAAGTATAGAGGAGATCTACAACGAGGGAAGTGACGTGAACCTGATTTGCGAGGTACAAGGTGGCAGGCCGCCCCCGAACCTGACGTGGTACCTCGAGAACACAGTGATAGACGAGTCCTACTACTACGAACCCGAGTCGGGCCGGACGGTTAACCGCTTGTCTTTCCCTAAAGTTGGCCGGCAACACCTCAAGGATCGGTTGATCTGTGAAGCCAGCAACACTAACTTGGTGCCGCCGCAGACGAGGCTGGTCATCCTAAACGTGAACCGTAAGTGTTCCCGATCTTTTTCCAATCGCAAACCAACTCGCCGAAAAAAAAAACAACAAAAGTTTGTCTTGTTTATACAATGTGTATAAAAGTGTATTGAAGTGAACACTTCAATTTATTGCTGACACAATTCTCAATTATGAAAGCAGCTTTCACATATTTTATGAAACACACCAGACTCGTGTTACCTGCTCTCCAGAGTTTAATAATAACCATAGTCCTCCACTTGTACAGACGTTTGGTTCGTCGCAATTTCAATCGATCACTGTCGACCACTGATACTGCTAATCTTGATGTACGCATATCGTGAGAATATGTAAAGTTCAACAGTCGCGTAGCAACTTGCGCGTAGAAAACATGACATCAGAGACGCGAAATAGAAATACATAGATTCCTATAACACAGAGCCGTTTCTTGTGATCGCAGGTTCTCTTGGGGAGTGCCGCAATAAAATTATGCAGAAACCAGTTGCTCTCGTCTCGGATTAACGTACGCGCATGACTCGCGACAGACAGTTTGATTTTGTATGGTTTCAGCCGTGCCCAAGTATGCGCGGCGTCGGCAAAGACCTGTTACGAGAGTTTGTGCGACGGAAATTTATGTCTGGCCGGTGGCTCGCAAATGTTCCCGTGACAGAGTAAAATGTCCATACGACGAGAAAATAATTTCCGCGTGTCAATTAATGCGATTTTCAACTGCCCTTACTCTCGTGATATGCGTATAACGATCGAAATTCTGTCGTTAATGAATCTTGGAAAATGTGGGCAATTGAAAGGCAATCTTTCTACAGCGTGAGACCGAGATTTCGATCTCGCATGTTTGGCCTACTGCAGTGACCAATAAAGTTGCAGGCATTTCTTAAGAATTCAGTTTTCTTTTTATATTTGGGTGCATTGCAGGCGTTGCAGCTGCACTAAAAGTTGTCTTAGTAAAGCCTCTTATTCCATTTGTTGGTCGCGCAGACTTTCAAAATTTACGGATAAATTTTACTAGAATTTAATGTAATATGTAGCTATTCCTTAATCCTAAAAATGAGGTCTATGAAATATAAAATTCTGTTCAATTTTATCATCCTAGAATATATTTATTGCGCCACGAACGTCGAGATTTTTAAAGCGATGCAATTTTTATGCCCATCAATGTATACTGTCACGGTGCAACTTCAATAGCATAGCATGCAACCATTAACGCCTTGTTGATGCAGAAAGTGGATTGATCCGAGCACCGCCCTGTTCGTGAGGTGAATTTTCACCGCTAAACTAATGACTTTCGAACGTAAATAGGCTAATACTTTCCTACAAAGACTAACAAGCACTGTAGAGTCTATAAACCAGCACACTAAAAATTATACCTATATACTTAAAAAAAAAAGACATCGTCGGTCCCCAAATTCCATAACAATCATCTCGCGTACTTTTAATTATTATCGCAGATGAAATTTCACTCTGGAAGATTTTCGTTTCCAAAATTAAAAAACACGATGACAAAGATTTTGTAAAAATTTATTAATAATCATCGCAAATTATAACGTTATCTGGAAACAAATCAATATTCTAATATTGTAAACGTAAAAACAAGACTAGTGGTGATATTTTATATTGAAATATTTTTCGAGGTTGATGTACATTCACCATGAAAAGTTTTTCCGCGCGACTATAAATAACGGAGATATTCTGGATGTTTCCATATAACTGTTCCGCCCAATATAATCGTCGCGTCAAGTGACATATTCTGTGCAATAATTGAAATGGATTACTTGAATCCATCAGCCTGGCTTGCCCATAAGCTGGACATTTAATGTCGTTTAGGGTTGGATAGCAACCCATGAAGTACCTCAGGCATTATACCCTCAATTTCGAGATTGAGCCAATTTAGAATTACACCATCACTTTTTGGTTAGCGGTTAGGCTGTTCAACCAATTCGCATCAGCGATTGCATCGAATGTGTACCAAATGAATCTACCTTGTGACCGAACCGAGCATTAATCCTAAATCAAATGATAATAATAAGAAATAACTAATTTGTAAAAAATTGAATTTATCTATAATGCACTATCTCCCATCACTAAAAATATCTCTTACATCCAGTGATCATCTCAAACCCAATACAGTGAATTCTCTATACATATATGTCACCAAAGTCCTGGATGATAAACGTCGCGGAATTGTCCCCACTACCGCGGAGTATACGTCGCGAGTAAACATAACAGGGTATGTCCCCTGGACGACATATATCGAGAATTCACTGTATTTAGACAGTACTGGGTAATACGGACAGTTTCTTCCCGAGCGTCTGTATTCAATTTGTCGCCTGGGTCTGTGCGTTCACTTAATTGTCCAATCTGCGGAGTCAAAGGTAGCGACTTTCTACAAATGCGACCGCGCGAACAAATTTTCGCTCCACTTACAAGTAATCTGTGCGGAAGCATGCAAAGGGCTGCTCGCAATTCGAAATAACATTCCTCTGTGTGCAGCCGAGGTCTAACCGAGGTTCTGCTCGCGCACGTCTCACGAATCGGCTGGGTCTGGGAGTTATCGTTATATCTCCCATCGCGGTTAAACAATTCTCCACGACGATTTCGCGGCCGAACGGAACGGGTCACGTAGCTGGTGAACGCCTTTTCACGTGGTCCTGACGGGACAAGGTGTTCACGCGCTGAACCTATTAGTCGTCTGCTCGGAGATCGCCCGTTGAAGATAACGGTAGCGTCTCTCGCAAGACGGATCAGTGGATCGCGTGTCCCCTGGCCGCCGGTGTGCCGTGTTCCTCGAGGAGTTGTTGCGTGGTTGTTCCATGTTCCAGCACCGTTGTCGGTCGATAGAAACCGGCCAGGCGAACGTGTGTCGAGCTACGTGTATTCTTTGGCCGGTGTATGTGTATGCGCGCACACGCGTTCGCCAGCCAGCGCCAGGTACTCGAAGAATCTGCGACTGTAAGCGTGCTGGGCGTGTCTACGTGTTTAGAAAGGTGTTCGCCGTGTCGTGAGGTCGTGTAAAGACTCGCTGGGGGATGTTCGATTCGCAAGGACCCCACCGGCTCCAGCTGCAAGACAACCCCTTTCGAAACCGTACACGCCGGAAACTATTCGAATCGGGCGATAACGATAATGTAAACACGCGTAAAACCATTACCGACCCGAGGCGCTGTTCGAGAGGTGTTCACTCGCGGTTCGCCAACCCGCAGATACTCACGCACTGTGTTTAGGCTCGGCGAGGGATTAGGGCCTCGCGGAGTGGCGTGATCGAGCGAGAGGGCGATCGTGGATTGACCGGATTCGGATCGACGCCAATTGTCCGTGAAAAGTGGTGTAAGGTTTTTTTTTTGGTTCTGTTTCTAGGTTCGAAATGTTTCGTCGATAGGACTTTTGAGAGTTCCTGTTCTTGATAGATTTTGTACGATTTTCATTAGGGCTTCAACGATTAGAGCTTTATAATTTCCCAGAACAAGAGAGAATATGTGTTTATATGAATTTTATTTCCTTCTGAAATAAAAGAGTAACATTGATAGTTGATCATCATATGATTCTCAAAAATAATTGCACACAAGATTCTGGGACAGTACAGTGATTTCTCTATATATGTCACCGATACCTCGACGATAAACGTCGCGGAATTATCCCCACTGCCGCGGGGTGTACCCCGTGCGGGGCCTAAGACTTCACTCATTTTCGCTTTCTTCTTTGAATAAATTATGTTTCGTTTTCTTACGTAAAAGTTTCTGTGATACGGAACGATTTAAAATAAGGAACACAGTAGATATTAACGATTTCAAAATTGATATTCAAAGATGGTTTTTCCTTTAGTAGAAGTATTAACCAAAAATAAATTCTAAGTGACTATGCGTGCACATAAGCTGTCCAATCTCTCGACCTACCGGGTAATTCTGTAGTAATTACCAGTCTTTCTGAAGTTAGGGAAGTTGCGGAGGTTTGAAGTCAAAGGCGTGCACGGTAGAAGATTGACGTGACCGGAAAGGGTTAAATTGGATTTTTCTGCTACTATTTCATATGCTACTTTCAATGCCCTCCGATTGTTGAAGTATTTTCAACTATGGTTGTTCTCAGGCTTCCACGATAACACGTTTCGATTGGTTTGGGTCCGAAAAGTTCGGACTGGATGGTTTCTGGATAATGACACTATTATGCTATTCGCGAACGCGGAACTTTGATGTTTCCAGATTCATAAGTTTCAAAATGTGTAACTCAATTTTGTTGCTCCGAAACAGCACTTTATGGATTCGACTAATCAAGTTCCATTCTAAAAGTTGATTATGTGCTGTTCGTTTCTTGATAAAACCACAGAATAAGGAAAATTGTTATATGTACACTGCGGACTTTTTGTGCACAATAAACTTTGTGTAGACACCTGTTTTTGTTCTTCTAAAAGTATTTTTAAATTCTGTAAATCTCTACCCACTCTTGTCATAAATGAATAAAATTCGCAATCTGTTAATGATCAAAATAAGTGGAATCATTCTGAAAAGTTATGCGAACTAGTATACAATTCTATGGATTAATTCGTACGAACCAGGAATGAAAAATCAATGTAGTCTATTACAAACGTTCAGCGGTTAAGTAAAATAGGAAGACGCCGTCGGAGCTCATTAAATGTTTGACTACATTGAATTTTAGATAGAATAGTTGTAATATACATTGCACAAAATTTGCTATGTGATTATATCTAACATTAATGCCAGCAACATGGAACACGTTTGATATTCTAATCCGTTTATCAAATTCAAGAGTGACCGAGGCGTACTCGGCGCAAACTAATGCAATCCGATTGATGAGTTTCGAAATTCCCCTACTCCACCCCCCCCCTGTTTCATTGTACCGAACAGGATTTGTGCTTGCTTGGAAATCAATTATCCTCTTCCAGTAAATTCGGCCTCGCGAAAATTCTCGATCGACGAGAACGTGCGTAGGCACGACTAAAATCTGATGTTTGATTAGGTTGAAGGACGATCGGAAATTTACTGGGAATCTATGAGCAGGGATTGTTCATGTCGATCCGAGCGCAGGTGCGAACGTAGCTGCGCGGAAACAGGAGCCCGCGGATCCGCGTACAATTTCATGCGATCCCTTGGGGTCGGTTGCCTATTAATTCGTGCCAGTCCGAGCCGCGGCAAAGTTTCATTCAATAAAACAAATAATAATAAGCAATCGTGTTCGCGGCTCTACGAGGAACGCTGTCGATAAATTTCCGCTTAATTGCTCTCCGGGCCGCGTTAGTTCCTCGGTTTCGATCGACCCGCTAAATGATTTTAAGCGATAGCTTGTTCAACAGTCGCTGGAACTTCGCCTCTACCCGCGTTCTCCTCTTCGTCTTCGTCCTCTTCCGCCTCGTCTTCTTGCGGCGTAGTCAACCGATCGAACACTATTTTTTCGCCACCTCCCTGAAGTTCCCTGATCGAATCCAATTAAATTTTCATTCGTCTTCCGGAGACCTGAAATTGTAGACCGGATTATCCAAGAACTCGTTACAACGACGAACTTTTATGCACCGATTCTACTTCCTTTAGTTACTAAATGCACTTAGCTGTCTGCATTTAGGGTTGTTCGTTTACCGTTGAAATTTGAGCGAAACTCTTTGCAATTCTCTTTAGATTTCTCTTGACAGTAGCAATCTTTTTCGATTTACGCTATTTAGCATTCCGGGACGGCTGTAAAATATTCGAAGATTTACAAATTTTTACTGTTACATTTTAGAAATGGGAGGAAAATGAAATTCGGAGAGAGAAGGACAGAACCGAAAGAATAACTATAACATTTACGAACAGAGTGATCTCACGATTACCGTGTGATTTATTACGAAACAATATTGACTAACTTCGTAGTTGTTGTTGCTGCTATTTTCTAATTAAAAACCAGTCACCGAACTTCCATGACGTAAGCGGGCCAAGTCAATTGGACTCTCGGAACACGGCGTAAAGTCGCATTCGAGCAGCGCACTGACAAATTCGGCTCGATAACATTTTCGACACACGCGAATGAAATTTCGACCCTGGATATTACACGCAGATAGGACACTGTACCAACAATAGGCCAGCCAATTAAAATAACTTGCTGTTTAGCAACGGGAAATTGATTTTTGGCAGTTTCCTTTCCATCGAGCTGGCGGCCATTACGCAAGCGATTAAAATGATTCCGAACAGATTTAGAGCGACGGCATTAAATTTCCTGCGGATCAATAGCACGCGATACGATCGCAAAAGTAAAACAGGTCACGTTATAGGCATCTCGAATATGTTCCACGGGCAAGCATGTATCGCGTTAACGGTATCGGCTCGATTCTCCGCGCGAGAGAGAGTTTAGCAAATAATTGCCCTTTTAATACCCGGCCGAATTTACGCAACGCGTTACCAATTAAGGTTTAAAGACTGACCATAAACACCCGTCATATAATTAATAGGTGTCGCGAATCATGCCGGCCGGAGTCTGGCTAATTCGCGTCCGGCTTGATGCGTACACTCGTGTACGAGTGACATACCTGTCCGCGCGCGGACGCGAACGCAAGCAGTTATCCGTGACTGTGCAGACGCTCCGGCACATTCGCTCGCAATATTTACTCGTGCTCACTGATACGCGTCGAAACTGTTCACAGAATGATAAGTGATAACCGACCCGACCAACTTTTTATCGATGCACAAATTATTTCGGCTGTCGGCGACGGATCATTTCGACGCCACCGAAACCGATATCCCGTTCGTAATAATGGTAATGATCGCACCCTTATTGCACGCATTAACATATTCACGGGCAAATATCAACCCCCCGAAATCTCATAACGTCAAAATAATTCAATCAATACGCATAGCGGACAGTTAATAAAACTCGCTCGATTTGATTGCATTACAGAGAAAAATTAATTGTCAAGGCTGGCCAAAAAATAGAGTCCAACACCACGATAAAAATAAGGTAGACAAGATGATCACAGATGGGGAAAATATATTGTTAATATAGAATGAAGAATACTGAAATAATATTTAAAAACAAGGTGGATATATGTTTTCTTAAATAAAGATAAAAGTGTTCAATCTTAAAATCATTTCAATCGAGCTATTAATGAAAATGTAATTTTAATGATTTAGAAATTTTAATCGTTGTGTCAGCACTTAAAAATTAAGGTAACACATTGGAACACGTCATGAATATTTACCTCAAGGTTTTATATAGTAGTCGATATTGGTCAAGCACTCAGGTCCCACCATGTCCATTCAGGTCAACGCAGCTCGTTTTTATCGGATTTATAATTCAGGTCAGCGTAAAGTCGGTTTTGAAGGGTGCACGCGGGGGTGGTTCAATGTTCTGAAAAGAAATGCGTGCGGTCCGAAGGAAGGCTTAGAAAATGCGAGATGAGGCATGGACAACGTGCGTAAAGTCGGCGAGAATTATTCGCGGGAGTACGTTGAAGCGAATCTAAATGCGTTCGCCGTGCACGCGTGTTGATTCATTACCCCGTTTGTTAAATCGCATTAATGCAAACTGCCCGACGTACCATTATGAGTTTACAATTTGTTCATCACGTACGATGTTTGCCGACTCGAGTTAATATTAATCCCGGGCAAATTTTACCGTAGACTCGTCTGGGAAAAAAAACGCACATTGTCCATAATTGCGCACGTAACTGTGGTAGACTATAGTCTGCCGAGTGCTTGAATATTTGATAATGTAGCGGACTGTTGTCGCGAGTGTAGAGATGGATCCATGGAATCTGCAATTTCGTTGGTGCATATAATTCAATCCAATGAAAGAACATTCGCAACGTTTTCTCATTTTTCGTGTTGTTCTTGAATCTGTTAATGCTAAGAACGTAGAAAAAGGGAATAAATTTATGTTGTAAAGAATTTTTTAAAAATTGTATATACAGTGAAAATATTTGATTAGGGTGCAATACTTGACTACATTCCAATTATCTAACTGATTTGCATTTTTATACGAAGTCATAAAAACTGCAATCGTTCTGTAACATTTTATATCAATTTTTCTAATACTCATTAGACTGCAGACTTTTATGCAAAATAAATATTGTCTTCGTCAATTCCAAGGAGCAAGATTTAAATAACAGTATACATGCTGGTACACGATAGGTCAACCTAACAGGAAGGCTCTTACCAAATACGAGATAAATTTTTGAGACGGTGATTCGACGGTCCCCTCCATCAGATTTCTCTCTTATAATTGATCGCAGATAGTCCAGTCAATTTTTTCTTTTTTGTTTCTCGAAAGGCAGGAAGGCGTGATCACGTTTGTAGCGACACGCGATGCTTCGTGCGCCAAACGATACACACACGCTCTCTCTCTCTCTGCGGCTCTCTCTCTCTCTCTCTCTCTCTCTCTCTCTCTCTGACTCCAGTTTTGTCGTTCTTATCGGGGTTTGATACGTGTTTCTGACATGTTTCGCACGAAACGAACTTCTGCGATTTTTGCACATAATTCCCCTGACGTCCGAGTGTAATTGAAAGTTACAATCGGCGGTCTTCAATCTGCGTTTTCTGGCAGTCATTTTGATACTTTAACGTGTCATGCTCCATTTAAAGTTCATCAAACGTTCCCGGCCGTGCTTTCAATTGTGCCTGCGTATCACGTCGTGCTATCTACGATTCATTCTCCTCTTTCTAAATATAATACACAATGAATATGGCTTATAACTGGACTGCGGATTTTATGCGTTTACACCAGAAATCGGTGGACGTAATTTCAAACAGTAAAAAGATTAAAAGAATTTAAGGATGTACAGTTTTTACTCGATACATGTCCAAAACACGGGTCTATTCATGGACATATATCGGCCAGGAGATACTATTTTGATCCACGCCAAACGTAGAAAAGGACATCGAAGCTTTAGAGGCCTCGGTTCATGGCCCCTCACGGAGTATACCCCGCCGGAGTGGGGATAGTTCTGGGACTCTTATCGGCTAGACATTTGGGACATATATAGAGTAAATACTGTATACATATTTCTTAGACTTTAATAAAACTGCTATAGAAAGAAAGAAATTCAGCGATGCTCTTAAACTATTTTAGTCTCCCCGCTGTTTGAAATTACATTTAGTAATTTTTATTATAAATGTATAAAATCCGCAGTCTAATTATGATGTTCGTGAACATGGTACCTGAACTAAACACGGGGACTTCGTTTTTATGTATGGCATTTATGGTAGTTGCGTGTGAGGAGCATCGACACGAGCATGCAACACGCTATTCTAGTCATTTTTGCATGTTAATACGACCGCTATCTAAGTTACACATATGTGACGACCATGATATCATATTTCGCGTAAAACGGTGGGATCGCTATCAAACACGTTATTGTTTCAAGTCATAATTCATAGCATAATAACGGACCACTTTGTAAAGTATTTTCCAAATTGTGTGAAGTGAAGGCGTTGTACTTTCACAATATATGTGTACCAGTATTCACAAACGAGATTGCAAACAGGTACAAACGTGATCAATTCAGAAATTTATTTTAATTGCTGAACTGTATTTTTCAATTACAGTTGTAATGCAAAATTCAATATCATCACTTGTGTTAGTCGCATCTGTGTTAGATTCGGACTCGAGTTTTGAGAGGTTAACTGCAAGGTTAAGGGATCAAGGGCTTAAGGGACTAAAGGTTTAAGGAGTTATGCTTTGAGTACAGAGTGGTGTGCGAGCATGCACTAGTCCTCGAAGTTTTTGCCGAAATCAAATAATACTTCTATTTTTACATTCAAAATTAAATAAAACAATATTAATACATAAACTGCGCTACACAAATAACAGTGAAAGAAAAAGTTATTTTACGTTTAAAATTATATTTTATATCTTCAATTTTTAAATCTCTTCACTGTTTTAAATCACGCCTGCTCAGATCTCTGGTAAATGCATAAAATGCTATTGATATTCGGGTTTAAAAATTTATTAGGTGTCGGTAGCTGTTAATGATGGATTTTTGGAAGGTCATTGAACGAAAGCCAGCAGCCCCGGTGTTAAGGTTACAACCAAGATATACACAATCGTGGTAAACCCGTTTCCGTGCAATTTTAAGCTATTAGCCGGACCGCGCCGTTTGAAATCGGTCTTCTAATCGTGGCCGCTCTTTCCCGGCTGCCAGGGAATTCCGTTTAGTGTACGGGGGGATCGTCCATTTCCGGGAATGAAGATCTTTAGAAACGCGAATGCACGAGCATGTATCGCCTATGTATGTATGTACGTATCCGACTAGCATAAGATGAAAGGGATTGCGGAGGGGGGTTAGGTGGGGGAGGGAGGGAGGGAGGTTGAAGGGAGGTCAAGAAGGATCAGTATATTGGTGCACAGTGTAGCGGATAGGCCACGAAACGGAACGGAGGAACCAATTTCAGAGAAGTGGCTACTGGCTAATGGCAATTAGGGGTTGTACAAGTGGCTGGTTGCGGCGGCGCATAAGCGTGCGCTGGAATTTACGAGGCAGCCTGCTGCACGATGGGCAACGTGGTATTACAGATCGTACCAGATACTACTAGGCTTTTGTTTTCGGTCCCGATCGTTATTAAATTTTCATCGAAGGAACGGCGAACGACGTCGGTCGTCGCGCGGAGGGCCTCAAGGGATTTTAGAATGCATTCGAAAACATCGTTCTGATGGAAATAACTCTGCTCGCGTGGGAGGAACGGGTAACAGTTGCACGAATATGCTAAAAAATGTCGCCGGTTTCCCTGGGAAAGCGCCGTAGGAAATTCAACCAACTCGAGACAGGTATTAATGAAAAAATAACAAAGATCGTGTCACACGTTAACGTTGCAACATAAATATGTTCGTTTAATTCCGAGTAGAAATATGTGACATGCGAATTTAATTGTGGGCAAACGCAATGAATTCATTGGAAAATTGTCGATGATGTAGGGATTTCTTCCTCCAATAATTTGAATCAGTCGAAAGGTAATGTTAGAACATTTTCAAAGTCTCCTGATAAAATCTCGATTTTTGTAATGCACAAAATTCGTAGCATCACGTTCAATATTCCATTCTTTTTCGATTCGCAGTCAAAGGCGAATTTTAAACTAATTATAATCGATCTCGATAGCTGCAGCTGTGTTTAACTGATGCAGACTTAAAGACAACATTCATTTTTCTGGAGGACGAATTTGTCTGAAAAGAGTAAACAATAAATCTATTTTCAAATAGCATCGATTTAACGTCAGCTCTTATTATGTCCAGCTAACGATGTATTTTGTCCATAGCAAAGGGGTAATAACATACAGAAAACAATTTCGAGTAAAGTGCCGAGCATCTGTGTTCACGTGTACACTCGAAGCGCATGAACAATCAATCACGCATTGTCGAGAATGATTGATAAATACGTGTGATCGCTCATGGGTCACATTAAACGTTCGCACGTCGTGTACAACTCGCAGAGCGCCTTAACCATTTCGAAATCCAACGAGTCTTTTTTTCCCCGCGCGTGTCACGATTAATTAACTTCTAAACGGTTCGTGTTCTCGTCATTTCCCCGTGAACGGTCCAATTGTTCGTATCGAGGGAAATGCAATGTCCGAATTTCAGCAGTTCGTTCGTGTTTCGATGCTATTTTTTCATTCATGAAATAACTTATCGTGCTCGTTATTTTTCCGGTTTCGGCACGGAGGCGCGAATTTTCGAGGCTTTTATGCGAAAAAAACGCACACGTGGCCCGCATCGGATGAAACATGAATTCTCTTGGCCCTTCCGCGGGTCACGGCGAACGCAATTTTTCAAGAAATGCGATACCAAACGGACGCCGGAGAATTTATAGTTCGCCGCTCGAGGATCTCTGGCGTTGCGTGGAGTTTAACTTTGGACACGTAGGATCACGGGAGCACGGGGAAATTACACCTGGATTAGCAACCATAAGGCCGCGAGAACGTCGGTGGGGTGTCGCGAACGAAAGCGAAGGTGAAATTGGCTTAAGGCGTTTTAACGCAGCTCTGACTTCAAAAGCTTTATGAAGTTTTCGTTAAAATCGTAGAACCTGCTACACTTTGCACGAATGTGCGTTTAATACCCACATCTATTTACTAAATAACCAGGTAATCTTTTAATATCAAATTTTGAAATTTTCAATCAGATTGACTGCAATTGAATATCACACTAAAATGTTCATTTATATGTGTACGCATAAATGGTTTCAATCATTCATTAAAATTTGTAGAATTTGACTAGTGTTTGTGTTTATTAGAAAAATTGCAGAATCAGAAGTTGAACCACATTTTTCATAAAATTAATCATTTCACTTTGGTCAATTATGAAACAGAAATAGTGAAAACTGAAAATTTCGTATTCATAAGAAATATCATCGTCCTCTCCCATTATTAATAAATAATAAATGTCTGAACTTATTTGTTTCAACGTATTAAATCACTTTAAAAGTGTTTGATTGCCTGATCGGTTGCCAGACGTGTGAAAACGATATTTTTTCTCGAAAATTGTGTGTAATAGTGTTTTAAAAGGTTGAAGCTGCAGTGACTCGCCGAAGTGAATAATTAATAGCAAGTAACGCTCTATTGATCTTAGATTACGATAGCGTACCTTATTCTGCGTGATTAAGGCAGTCCAATATTGCACGCAATAATTGCAATCAATAGACGTCCCAAGATTTATAGCCGATGGATATGGACAGGTACCAGATATATGTATTGACCATGACAGATGTATACGTTCGAACCTATGAATTTCCGTAGGTAACGTGCGAGCGATGACATTAATAGGAAATTCAATATTCCCCATCGTTCGCCACGCAAAATTCTGTTAGAAGTAGTTAAAGTGATCGCACTTTACAAAGTCAGGTTCGACAAGAAAGAACATACATTTACTTTCGCAGTAATCGTAAAATTCGATCGAACACATTCAGGGAACAATTTAAATATAAATATTAGCTTCCGCGCAGAAATCACTCGGACAACCTCGAGGCTTTTCTGTTTTATTATTTTTAGAAATAACTAGGCTAATTTATCACAGAAAAAATATAGCCATAGAAAAATTCAAATTTCGTTCGTATGATATTTTTACTGAAACTACAATTTCAAAAATATAAGCGACGGCAAATGACTTCTTCAATATTTTCGTCGAGAAAATGAATATGTTCTTAATATTTTGTGACTTAAAAATACTTAATTAATACTCACAGTTTAGCGGGAAGAGAAAATAAAAAGTATGCTGATGTTAACATTGAATATATAAACATTGAGAATCTGGCAGAAATCTAGTTCAGAAAAATCTGTAAATTTTTTAATTTCACAGTTGGTGGGTTGTTCGTTAGCGCAAACGACAAATCAGCTCACAGTCGTCCCTGTTGCGATAGAATCTAGTATTTCCAAGACGCGGGCAGGATATAACTATACATTGTAAGGAGACTTATGCAATTCAGTAAACGCTTTCTCCGAATGTTCGTTCTTCGCAAAATTAGACATTCCCGTCTCATAGACAGCCGGGAGAGTCCGGCCGTTTTATCCAGACGACGAAAACGGGGCGAAGCTCCAGCGGAATAATTTGCAGTTTTCACGAACTGCAGAGTAAAGAGGATAAGTTCGGAAGTGGCGGTGCTCACATAAGTTAGTTAAAGTTAAGTTGTTCAGAGGGAAAATTTGTTTTTGCAAGTAGGTGAAAGTTGGGCATATAATGCGCTCTATAACGATCTACGACAAGTTGGGAATTCTTACGAGATTTTAATACACACGCCGCTCGCCTACTCTTCGCACCTTCATTCTTCCTCACGCGCGCCAAATTATTTTACTGTCTGACCCCGACGAAATGCTACGCCTTTGCACGATACTTCTCTCTCTCTCTCTCTCTCTCTCTATCTTTCTCTCTCTTCGTCCTTTCTACACATTCTCCGTCAGGCCACGAGGGATCTCTGTACTCAAGCTCCCTTGAACGAGAGGACATAGGAAACTTGGCAAATGAAATGTCTTACAAAATCTGATATCAGGACTTCTCGTAATCATAATGTCACTCGCAATTGTTTACACGACTCGAATGCTGGACCATAAAAATTCTGCCAGGTCGAAATAATTTTCTAGCACCATTTAAGTAACTAATATGGTCTCTCTTAAATTGATCTATAAAAATGACACTTTATTCATAATTTTTGCTTGCTCCGAGAAAGTAAGAAATAAATACTATTTTTAAATGAATCTTTAGCGAAAGCAGCCAGCTCGTAAAGAATCGTCAAACCAATTTTTATTTTCTATATTCGTTTAAAAATTAATCGTCAATGAAGAACGTAATTTTCAGTTTCCAAACGTTTTGAGAAATCAAAGAGAGATCTTTAAAATCGAGGGAATATAATAATTTACTTTATCACTTATGTGTAGTTCGTGTAAAAATTCGCGTTTTAACGTTCGCCGTTAACCGGAGCGTTGATTATGAAGAGGAGGAACCGAGAGGGAACGGTGGTGTTGTTACACAAGAACAGATAATTGAGGAAGTTGCAGCTGTCGGCGGGAAGACCCGTTGCCTTTCTCGCCGTTGTTTCTTATCAAACTTATACGGAACACGATCCGTTTCCTTTTTCCAGTGAAGCCACTGGTCGTACAGATTTTGACGAAGGAGCCTCGAGTTTCCGCTGACAAGAAATACGACGTGGAGTGCAGGACAAATGGTGCCAGGCCAGAAGCGGTAATTACATGGTGGAAGGCGAACAAACAGATTAAGAGAATGGTGCAGAACGTAAGTCCCATCAATATGGCTAAAAATCGCTTCATTTTCTAAACGTTGTTATGACGCGGTCGATACAGGAATGCCTCGACGTTCAACTTCGCTTCTACAGGGTGTATAAAAAGTAATAGTCATCCGTCCTAGGGGTGAATCTACACCCCTGGAATCCACCCCTGGGATTAGTATTCGCACGTATAACGTTGGATATAGAATTTTCTTTCATATATTGCAACTTCAAATATATGATCCTAATGGGCAGGGAGACAATGACTTGGTACGGGCCTAGCGATTATGATCCGTCTCATCGACACGGTCAGGTGGACTGTAGTGGTAGGCTTTTGTCTATACGTATAACTCCACACGATCAAATTTTGCAAAAACTGTAACGGCTTATATCGCGATAACTATTTGCGACACATGGTTCCTTTCAAACTTTTTCTTTTCTCGATGTATAGGTGTTGATGTCAAAAAACTTTAACCACAATTTTCTTTGTTGTAAACAATTTTGCGGCTAGTTTCGTTGTCAAATATCCACCGATTCAGAGGTGTAGATTCACTCCTAGGACGGATGACCATTACTTTTTATACAAAATTAAACAAAATTAAGCAGAAGTTAAAAGAGTCATCGTACGTTAAGCCCACCTTGTTCTATGCCGGAGTCATTCGTGACCCGTCGCGGCGGGATAATTTTTGTTCCTCCGAAATACGACGAAAACCGGTCCGTCGCCTTATATCGAAAGAAAACTGTAGTGAAATATCGGCGTGGGTCAGAAATGACTCCGGCATGGGCCTAGAACTCGCCGAAGAAAACTTCTAAGAAAACTTCTCTTTCATGCTGGTGTAATAAAATTGTGTAGAAAATATTGTCGTAGCTGTCTCGGATGTTCAAGCAAGGATTCTTGTTTTCAGTCGTTTGCTGTACGACCAAGCCTTATTTAAATAGCGGGTTGCCTTAAGTGCCATAACTAAACTGCGGATCTTTATGCGCAGCTACCAGAAGATTTTAATAAGCAATTAAAGCGTAAGGTTTCGATCTAGCAAATATAAAATTCCACTTCGCCACGTTCGCATATGTATCAGCCCATGAAAATGGGGATTTGCATAAGCATCAGCAGTCTGATCATAACAATAAGACGTCGTTCGAACGAATATACTGTGCCGCGGAGTACTATAACGGCCGAACGCTTTTAACGAAGCGTGTCACGATTCTGTGGGTACGGGCTCGCTAAATATTGACCAAGGCTAAAAGAATATACGGGGTGTACCGTAAATGACGGTACACCAGGTCATCGAGCGGTTACTCGTAAAAAAATAAATTGAAAAATGTCTACCCAGCAAGAGTCACGGAGGCGAACGTTGAAACGTGTCTTGTTCGCGCTGCAGTCGATGCACTGTTAAATAATTAATTAGCGCATTAACGACTGCGTGCTCGCTCTATCATACTCCGCTGTCATTCCTATCACCCGTAACAATTAATAAATCATTTTTTCAGTCCCGCTTTAGTGATCTTTTTATCAACGATCCGATAGAATGGACTGTGTGCATTTTTTATTGTTTTCGTTCATTTAATGGCGGCTATTGTTTACTCGGAACTTTGTTTTGTAACAGTGTTGCTGGTTTATTGGGCGAGCATATGTTCGTTCGTTGTTACAGACAATGAACAATGTAACAAATAGACGTGCTAGATTGGATGTATATTCAAGCGGAAAAATATTATGTTTTGGCTTTACAATTCATTTTTCACAGACCGTATTACCTTCAGTTTTGGCGTTATTGTGGTCATAGTAGTTTGTGTCAGTTTTCTCTTCGTGGTGGTCAAAGTTTGAGTGACATTTAGTCACTGTTATCTCTCAGCGTATGGTTCACAGTTTGATATACAAAGATGTTTATTATTGAATTTATCGTTTATGAAAGTATAACGATGCATTTTCGAATAGAATCAAAATAGTTTTATTCCTGGGATGGTAATAGACATGCTACTGTATATAAAAAAGATTGTTAGATAAGAAAAAGATTCAATTGCTAAATTGCTAGATATAAAATTACGAAATACTATTGAAATGGTACGGTTTTCAGTGACTTACATTGAAAAGGAACTTAAAAATCTTCCTTAGAGTAGCCGATCAGTCCCACGACATAAATTACCACTGATTTTGAATCATTTGTTTGAGACGTCCTCGGCAGTGAATCGTACAATTTAAAATCAATTAAACAGTCACAATACGTTGAGAAAATTCAAGAAAATTCTGGAGATGATTGGTGTACGAACTTTCCGGAGTCGACGACGACTAGATGGTTAATTACATCGGGCGATGCAGCGAGTTAATTGTTCCCGAAGCCAGGGCTGATTCTACGCTTTCCCTCGACCCCGTTCCCATCGACCTGACACTTTCTTTTCAGCTGACGGAGGAAGCGTTCTTTGACGAATCCCCTCGGTCACCACTTACACGGCACCCGATAAATTGCGGAAGACCTAACTTTCCTTTCTGGCGATCGGGGCTTTTTCTGCTGTTATATCGGGGGGAACGGGTTTCCCCGAGCGTTCAGTCGCCGCGCTGGTTTACTTTGTCCTCGTAATCGCTGCGCAGCCTGAAAAACAAATCCTCCTCCTATATCTCTCGCGGCTCTCCTTATCTATATGCTTTTGAACCGCCGCGCCGAACCGGCTGGCAAGGAAAATCTGAAAACAATGAAACTCGATTATCGGGTATCCATTAATTTTCGGGCAAAAGGAAATTTACTTGTTCGAGTCCCAGCAGATTTCGAATGCGCCGGTAATAGTTTCGTATCGTTTATTTCGGGCCATTAGGAACTTTTCGCGGCGGAAATACGGAAATCAGCCCTTTCGCTGAATTTAGTACCGATGTGATCTTAAAGGGGGAGTTCTAAGCTATATTCCAGACATTTTGAACACATAATTATTCTCAGAACACCGTAAAATTTCACCAAACTATAAACGGGCGTCACTATGGAGTGCGAGTATGGGTTTCGAGTTCATTTTTATTTAAACCTAAATGGAGTTCTTCTGAGAGTTAGTGATAAATGAGGTTTGTATAACATTTATCACCGTTACCTAAGTGAGGTACACAATAGTGAAATGTATGACATCATAAATTTCATCTTAGGCGTGTAACTTCATATTTTTAACTCGTTTCTTTTAAAAAAAGAAATACACACGTAAAAGAACATGATTCAATATTCGATTCCTAAAGCAAGGACCTAATACATAACACTAGATTTACGGGGGACCCGCCAAAATGACGGAATCGAATATTTTTAATTTACGAATATTGAGATTTGAAAGATGCATCCATCAGGAACTATTTGACAAGTTGATTTCTTTGGGTACATATTATTAAAAAAAGCTTCAAATTTCGAGTGCTCCGTAAACCTAGCGTTAACTAGGTTTAACTAGTGTTAACCTAGTGTTAACCTAGAGTCACATGTAACTTTAATATTTAACAAAGGCTCACAAACTTACTTCGCCGCTACTCGATATAAAGGAAGCTCGCCATGACCAACTTCTGCACACACACAAAACTTCTCACAATTAAATCAAACGGATCACAACAAAGGACATCGAAGCCGTGTGAGGATTGCAATAATTTTTCCAGCAACCTAACGACGTCGAGTATCCTGAAAACACAAATCTCGCGAGCGTAATCGTTCGTACGGCTCGCGCAGCTTATCAATGCGGTCCTCGATGAAAAGAAGGAATGAATAATCTCTCAGAGTGCAGGCTCCGCGAAGGTGTTGTAAATAGTGGAGGCCGGCGTCGCGAAGAGAGTCGATTTGATTTATTTTGCGTTCCTCTTTGGAAGGGAGACCCTGCAATTTCTGCGTGGATAACTTTCGGCCTGCGTGCACACATCCACCGGCGTAATCGTGACGGTAGTCCGTATACAATCTCCCGGCAGGATATATTGACGGTACTGTTGGACTGTCCGAAGAGCTTTATCGGGAAATTCGATCGCGTCCCAACGAAGCGAACCGAAAGCGGTATGCAGTGAAGCTTGGCCGACGGGGATGGTGGGACGGCGCACACGCGGGTTTGGGAGGGGGGGTGAGTGCGGGGAGGGTTTGGTTTGAAATGAGGGAGAAAGAGGCGGGCCACGGGAAGAGAGACGAAAAGTGAACGACAGAGGAAGAACATCGAAAATCAAAGAGCCGCGGGACGAAGAGGGAAAAAGACGATGGCGGAGCGGAGCGGCGCGGCGGGAAAGTCGAGGAGGGATTCATGATGCGACATTCATCCTGACGAACCGTTAGTTCCATTCATCGTATTCGCGATACTGACGTGGATGCGTGGTTTTTTTTCTCTCTCTCTCTCTCTTTCGCCCCTCCCTCGATATGTATGCCTGGTGGCGCTATCATTAAAATGACATCGCGGAAACGGAAGGTTAGAGATCGAGATAAAGAGAAACAGAAAGCCCGCGAGAGGGTGGCCAAGGGGTGGGGGGAGAGATAGTCACCGAGCGAGCTCGACGCTCTACCTACACACCCCCATTTCCCCCTGTCACCCTCCATTTTCCTCAATTCCGCGCCGCTGCATCATAAATCTCGAAAAATCGTTAATCTCGTTCGGTCCCTTTATTTTCTCATCTCTCTTCTGTAGCAATGCGTACGACCGCCGAATTGATTTTCATATTAAACGCATGACAAATTGTTGAGGTAGTTTCGTTCGTAACCGAGAGGTAAAATCAATTCTCTCCCTCTCCTCTTCCTCCTTCTCTTCCTCCTCCTGCTTCTCCTACGCCGCCGCTCTTTCTCGCGCCAAACACGTTTGACTGAATTTTCGAGACGTTAATCTCGAAACAATTCGAATTTCGATTATTGAAATCGTAAGAGACCGAGCGCTTGATAAATGCGCCGTGCCCGCTCGAAGAGCCTCGACGTTCCGCAACGAATCTGCATTTTTCTGCGTTCTTCGAGGGAGAGGATTTTTCGCGGCATTGTGCCCCGCAGCTTGTTTGCGTTGAGTTACGTCGAGTGAATATTCAGATTTTAACGAAAATTTGCGGAATTGTGCAGCGACGTGTGTATATTATCGCAACATGTTCTTTAATACGTTGGGCAAACTGTTCGCGTGTCAATTCATCGATAAAATTATGCATTTCTGTTTGTTTCGCAATCTTTTGCAATCATATTTTCGTTGAGAAATTTGAAACCAGTGAAAATAAAAAGAATTTCTATTTTCTGTGTTGAAGAGGTCGTAAGATAAAATGTAATTAAAAATTGTATGAAATTCTGTTGTATGTACCTTGTGTATGAACATTTTTCAAAATAATTTGAGATTATTAGCGTATAAAAATTTGCAATTTACCAACATGTCATGGAAGATGACATCTCTCGAAAGTATATTTAATGTTAGCACATTCGGATTGGAAATTATAATTGCTTTACTGCGGATGTTTATGCAATTTTCAATTTTTTTAGGTAAATTTTAGGAAAGCGGAAACAAATAACATGTAATTTTCAGTGGCAATGACTTTTGTAGATCTGAAATAAACAAAAATCGTACCAAACTCTGTGGAATTTTATATTGTAGCATTTTTTGAAAATTTTCAGAAGCCATAAACGCTTAAAGATCCGGAGTCTAATTATTACTGATTATTTGTCGTTCCTTGTGAAAATTTATTTAATTACAGAGAGTTCAGCAAAAATTCAGTGAATGCACTCAGCGTTTTGTTTCGCGTTACTGCGACCTCTATCTGGATCTTGGAACACGTGCGTGCGTGTCGCACCCCTCGTAGTCCTCCTACGACAGTCTCATTATAGATCGTTCACCCCGTTTGCATTGTGCGCCTAATTTGTCGACGCATGCCATCCGCGTCTCCGCTCTCGAGTCATCCTATCCGGCGTTGGATACGGGAATCGTTGATGTTCTCAATCAGCGTTAGTAATTCTGATATTAAAAAATTGTACCTATATATTTGCAGAACTATTGAAATTCACTAGCAGTTCTAAAAACAGGATTTTATTAATTTCGTCGACACATTACGACTCGAGCTGCCATACACAAGTTCGGGACTTTACGTGTTTATAATTGTAATCTATTATCTTGCGAAACATGGGTTGCGTGACAGTAAATATGTTTCGTGGTTAAATTGAACAGCGAACGGCGGTATTTGTTCTTGCACTTCGAAGAACTGCAATCTTATGTATCTCGCTTATAATTGAATTAAAAGTTTGTTCTCGCTGTTACTTTTCTATATATATTTGAATACTTTTTCCTAACTGTACGCGAAAAGTATCAAACGTTAACGTCACTTTTAGTCAGAGTCGAATCTTTAGTGACGCCTCGACATGATTTCATGCATTTATCGCGATGCACGATAAGGATTTAGTTTTATTTTACGCGTAATAAAATTCTTAACCTTTCGAGTTCCGAATTATTTTCCTTATCTTTGAATACCGCCATTATTTCGAATATTTCAAGACTGGTTTAAAAGGTACGTTTTTAATCGGTATTATAATTTCGTGGCACATTAAATTGACTGGAATGTAAAAGTCTGTGTATGAAATTGGTTCGTGACTGATCTTTAATGAAAGTGGTATTTTAACCTACTTACATGGCAGAACGGATTAACTGCATTTTACACTTCAGTGCAAGCAATGGCACACTGCTGCGAACTACAAAAATTTAATCACGACTGAATAATTATTCGGAGCTTTCCCGTAGAAAGGTATTTCAATTCAATCTGGGATCATTTAAATTCTCCGGCGGTAAACTCCATTTAGTGCGTAACTAGTCATTAAACCTTTCGCTACGGATGGTCACGGTAGTGTATATTCGCAATTGCTAACGCCCATATGAATTCCCGCTATAATGCACAACTGATGCGGTTCGTTATGCGTTACGTACCCGTTTGATTGAACCATAAAAATCGCGTTATACGTTGGCGAAGCGTATGTCGATAAATAATTTCTTATCAATAGTCCATACGATGCTATATTTTCTACCAGTTTCTAATCATTTCCACCGTCGATCTACTAGTCAAAGTCATTTTGATTAGGCTTTGCTATCGCTCACTTTTAAAATATTTATCGAACAATAAATTAATGTTGAGATCGTATGTTATGGGCAGGACGTGTTGGAGAACAATCAGACTCTGAGCATCCTGAGCTTCGTGCCAAGTATTCTCGACGATGGCAAGTATCTGACGTGTCGAGCCGAGAACCCTGTCATCGCGAATAGTGCTTTGGAGGACAAGTGGAGACTGGACGTGCAGTATCAGCCAGTGGTGACTCTCAAGATGGGCCAGACCTTGAATCCAGATGATATCAAAGAGGGCGACGACGTATACTTTGATTGTTCGGTCAGAGCCAACCCAAAGGCGTACAAACTCGCCTGGTTCAAGGATGTGAGTTTTCTACATAATTTTCCTCACATAAAATACTTGTCCCTAAAATGCTTTTAACAAGTTTGCAGACGTGGCTGCGAAGATACTATATTTGCTGTCTCCTTCAGCTTTCTATATAGATAAGCGCGATGTTCGCAAAGATTTTCAAACGAAATAGAGTTCCCATTAAATCTCGAACAAACCAGTTTGCATGAAACGTCTGCATAGAATTGACTCAAAGCGATTCGGAAGGACGATTAGGGTGATTTCCTTGTTCGAGGGTTAGGTCAAGCAGCCGCTACCACCTGTCGATGAAAGACCTGACTCGCATCGTAAAATTCCACTGTTTGTTTCAGGGGAAAGAGTTGAAGAATAATGCGACCGCGGGTATAGTGCTAAGCGATTACTCTTTGGTTCTCCAGGGCATAACCCGGTACTCCGCCGGTGATTATACTTGTCTTGCCGCGAACAGTGAGGGGAAGACGGACAGTAATCCCGTGGCTCTTCGAATAATGTGTGAGTATGGCGTATTTATCAATACAGTGAATTTACGTGGCGTTACTCCTGAATATAACTTTTGATAATTGTACCAGTTATCTGTTATTCTTCTGTCAATTTTTTTTTTAAGAAATACATGCAAAAATATTGCCACTGTACATAGATTCTTCGCGTTTAAAAGAACATTTTTCTCCTGAAAATAATAATACTTGTTATACAAGATAGGAGAATTCATAATTTTATAATTCAATTTTCTCTCATCTAAATTCAATCCCAAGATGCAAAATATATTTTTTTTGAGGAAATGCTGCAGAGACGAAAGATCAAGTTACATTTGAAATTATGTTTGAAAGAAATTAGGTCAAAAATCAATTTTGTATTACAGTGAATTCTCATTACGAGTCAGTGCCAACCTTACAATTTGGAGTCAGTGGAACTACCCACACCACCGCGGTGAAGGGCCGAAGCTCGAGAGCCGTCTCTCGAGCTACGTGCAACATTGTATCGGAGAAAGACATTTTCTCAGTCTTCTTGTCACTATCGTTTAGTAGTCATAGGCTTTTATAACTTGTAGACGGACATGACTATTAGGTTTCCAGCGTGCCCTGTGTATTTCAAATGCGACGCTCGGCGAGAACCTCCGATTTCGTATAAGAGTCAGTAAAAATAACGGCTGGACTGACTCGTAACGAGAATTCGCTGTATGTCAATATTGTCCTAGCCAGACCACATCACACCTGTAAGGTGAAAGAAATTATGCGTGTCGGTAGGTGCAGAAGATAGTAGAGTCAACGTTTTCTCCAACGCGCTTTGTCCCATGTCGATAGCGCAATCCGTACCCGAGATATAAGCGTTTGAAGTTTGCGCGTAAGTTGAATGGGGTGGGGGAGCCCATTCATAAATAATTTCCTGGAAATGCGTACGCACTAATAGTAATAGTAAAAACTGACCTGCCTCGACTGACGCCGCGTAGAGGTAGGTCAGTAACGTCTGGCGAGAGCGAGAGCAACATACTGTACGAGCGAGACGGAGATAGTTAAATGTCAAAAAATTGTGTACGTCTTTACCCGACGATATCTCGTGAACCAATTACCGTATCGCGATGCAACAAAAGTCATTTTAAAGCACAGGCTTCAGGCTCTCCGACAATCGAATTTCCGTTACCATAATGTTAATAGTTTCAATGTTATAACAATTTGAAAACTAACTAATTTCAATACGATTTCTCCGTGTGTTTTACGAATGTGAACGACTTGATCTGAGCAAATATTCTTCATTCAACACTGATTAACATATTTTCGAATAAAAATAATAACTATAACTATCCGAAGCTACTGCTTGGTCATCGATTAATTATTATTAGTACTTTCTAAAGAAGGTTATTCAAATATGAGAATTAGAATTTTGTAATATAGTGAATTAAATTTGTACATTGACTGTCTATTATTATGGTTGAATATTTTTAATAAATTGTACAATAAAAATGTGAACAAACAATTTAGTTCAAAATCTGTACTTATAATTCTTAATTCTACATTTATAGAGTACATTATATGTAACAGGAAACTGAAAATAATTTTTATAGCTTTCAAAATTTTTACAGCTTTCAACATTAGGATCAAAGTCTTGCATCTGTTTGAAATATAAATGACTGATGAAGAAAAGATAGTGTGAAATATTTTCTTGAGCCAGTTCACCATTGTTGCATTACCATAGGTGATTGTTACTTCAGTTCCCTGACAAGATCGTCTTTCCAAATGTTGGCCAAAGCTTCGAAGAGATACAGTCTCTTCTTCTCCTTCGTAAATCGTCCGGAATAACCGGCGTAGACCGTTTTCTTGGGACATCGGCGAGGTGAAAGTTCGGTCGCGTTGACTGGTTATTCCGGCATTCGTTAATCACAAGAACAACGGACGAGCCCACGAATAGAATCGCAGTCCGGGGTTGATATTCCCGGGGCCAATTCTCTAATTTGCCAGCTCTCACCTCGAGACTTCGATAATTACTTAATCGATGGCAAGTAGCAGCCGAGTGCGCGTACCGGGAATTGGGCATGAAGGGTGCTTCGCCGCTTTGCCCATGGAATCAGCAGGGACGGGCTGGAAGGGGCAGCCCCAAGGACGAGGATAGGATGGATAGTTTTCTGTAAAACATACAGCACGAGTTATTCTATTAGAATGGTTAGTACTCCTGGTGGTAGCCCGGCGTATCTGCATCTTGTAAATGACCTAAGAGGGAAGGAAGGACTCCGATGCATATTCAATGTATGTAAAGCGTAGCTGAATATTCATGTGTAGGTGAACGCAGCCTGGCAATGTGCTAAGCTGAGAGAGGGGATGCCGGAGATGCGCTAAACTAAAGGGAACCGCGAAACCATCGTAATGTTTTAACCTCCGCATCCTTCGCGCTATACTGACACCAATCCTCGCCGAGGCGTTCGAGAATTCCAAAGATTGCATTCGTCTTATCTGCCACCTGAACGACGACACAGTTATTCGACAGCCAAATTTTAATAACCTCAATCGATTTCATTAGTAACTCCAAATTTGGCTCCCAAACTTCAATAATTAATAATTGAATTTTCGGTCCATTCAAAGGATGAAATCACGTGATGGATCTCACACTAAAATAAAACAAGTTTTAAGTTGTAATAAGATTAATCCATGGAATCTGCTTAAACATTCGCAGTCTATTTATTACAACTTAAATTTTAATGATACGTGCATATCAAATTATTTTAATAGCTAATTCGGTTTGGCTGTTCGGGGACGAGGAAAATTGTGTTTCGTTAATTTATGGAAAGTTATTTCAGTAGTTTATGCTGTAACAGCTGATCGAATTAAATAATATAATATTTTTTACTTGCATTTCTAATGGATCAACTGTGCACTATGAATAATACATGGACAAAGTAATTTGGATTGTAAATCGTATGCATTTGTGGCACATGCAAATATTCGAAGCATTACGAAACGTAACAACAACAATCTAAATTTCGGGTACATTACGCACGGACTATACAACGCTGCGAATAACTTTTATACTATTTCTATTCATACACAACTAGGTTCCCTTTTAATCCTATGATTTACACGTTTGTACATACTTGAAAGGCGGCACTATGAACATCATTTGTCCTAATGAATCGCATCATAGATAAATTATTAGTAGGGTGCAATTTTTACGCAGATTATGATGTTCTTGACTTCTTTATAAAATTCGGAGCTCATATTTAAAAATAACGTAGAAAAGGTATTAAACATTCTTTATAGTTTTCTCGTGGAATGAAGAGTATAAAATATTTTGATAATTTGTCTGTCTATTGTGAAGAGAAGCAGGTTTAACAAATTGACGTAAATTTAACTAAATAAATACTTATCTAAAGTTACGCAGTCGTCGCACGAAAATACAAGTCGAACGTCTTCGCGACCGAAGGCCATAATTCGATTGGCCACCGTAGAAAATTCTGGTGATTGACACGGGGGGTCGAAAATCGCCGAGCGACACTTCGAGACGGTCCCATGTTGGCGTCGAACGGCCCGTACAGCGTACTAATGAGTATTCTGACAGTGTACTGTATTTTCCGATCGACGATCTCGGTCCTCGATACGTCGATGTCTGCCGACATGAGCCCCGATATCGCTGACTTCTCGTATTACTAATTAATTCGGTAGTGCATCAAACGCATCAGTTTGAAACGGAGCTGTTCCGTGATCCCTCGCTTCCGCCGTAAATCATCTCTCGTGCCATTTGGAATTTCCGTATGCTATGGCCTACTGCAAATACCGCTGTCAGGAGAATTTCCTATTAGACGATCGATAGAACGTACCCGCGCGCGTTGAACGGTGTCAACCTTCTTCTTCCGTTTTACGACGCCGGATCGCATTAAGCCAATTTCTGCGGCACACCCGCTTCCCAGCTCACTTTCCGCAGAAATCGTGATTCCCTTGCCGCTGCCGTTTACGGAACTAATTTCGGTGTCGGGCCGAAAATTTCATTTGGACGTGTGGAATGGCTAATGCGCGCCATGTAAATGTTGCGCCGCAGATGCCTCAACCCAGTCAGATTAAATAATATTTACCAATGCTAGCCGGTTTACCAAAACATCTGCCCCTTCAATAATTTTCCGGTTTCCATTCAAAAACTTATAACGTACAAAACAAATGAATAGAATATGATAATAGAAATTTTCTTTATTAACGATTCTAAACATTTTATGGAAATAGTAGAAACTTTTTAATACTATCTAATACTCGGTACAAAATTGTAGTACGGCTCGATAACTAAAATTCTCTGAATACGAACTTCCGCCGTCACTGCAAGTAGCAGCAGCGAGATATGGTCAGACGTATTTCAATACGTAGTACCACAGGCGAGGCATAGCAGTAGATCAATCATCAGATCACGTTTTGCGTCACGTGGATTGATATATCGATGCTGCTAAACATTCATACTTATCTAAATTTCCATATTTATAAACTGGAAATTTATCTGAGAATTTGCGAGAATGAAACTGTCGAATAAATTCATGGTTAAACTTCACCTTGGCAAGCAGGAAATTTTTAATCGTTTCTTATATAATCCTATCGATTTTGAAAATGCTAAAAATCCAAGTATTAATTTAAGGAATTCTCTGATTCAAATGCGTGTTCGTCCAACGAGCGAACCAGTGAATTCCTAACATTAGAACTTGGACTTTTGGTATTTTTTCGTCAAGGTCTACAGGATTACATGAAAAAAGATTAAAAATGCTTGGGTTGCCAAGGTGAAGTTACGCCAAATTCGTAAGTTTCTTTGCTATATTATAGTAAAATAGTAGAATGTATTCCTCTACGAATAAATCTAAATTTCGAAACAAATGCATTTTTGTAGAATAAAGGAGAATGTATAATTTGAAGGTAGAAATGGTTGGTGATTTTAGTGGGTCAGCGGCTAGCTTGCAGCGCTGACAAATTCTAATATCGTGGAACACGATGATTGCAGATACGCCTGTCTGCAAGGAAGGCAGAAGCGAGGTGGTGGTCGGCGCCCTGAAGCAGGAAACCGTATCGTTAGTCTGTTCCGTGGAGAGTCATCCAGCACCGTTGACTTTCCACTGGACATTCAATAATTCCGGAGAGCTGGTGGAGGTTCCTCATTCTCGTTACTCTCACGTGCCAGCGCCCGGGACACCGGCCGTTGCCGAAAGCCTGAAAGAGTACCAACAATTCCACGGATCCAAGCTAAACTATACGCCCGCAACGGAAATGGACTACGGCACGGTGGCGTGCTGGGCGAGCAACCAGGTTGGCAAGCAACGAGCACCATGCCTGTTTCAGGTAAATGCGCTACTCTTAATTCACATGAGTGTGTCGTGACCGCTGTCTTCGCTTACAACTTTCAGCATTTTCGCGTGCGTCAGTCTATACAATTATTTCGACGACACCGTACTCGGATTTCTATATTTCGCTCGTTTTCAAAGCTTCGCTTGATATCAGTGTCCCGAATTTGTTGAAGACATTCTGCATTCGGAATTTTTAACGTGTGCATTTAAACAAATTTATTTATTTAGCTACGTTTAGAGTTTCATGAAGTAGAAAATTTGTTCGATTTTTATGAACATTATGGAAAATATAGGCTTGTTTTTTTAGACATAAAGGCTTACATACGCATATAATACTTGAATTTATTTTTACTCGAAATATTAATTGATAACGCAAATATTAGTTGCTATTACATTTCAGTCCGATAGCGAATGTAAACAAGATAAATCACAACGGTAATTTTCAACGAGGAATATGCATGAGTAAATGTTTCAATCAGTAATATCGATGGAAAGCTTGTGCAACATTTGCAGCAATAGGAGATTAATATATGTTAGATAATACATATCACGAGTATTGAATGATCTGTTTTATTCAATGTTCAGGTACACATGCTCATCAAAATTATAAACAAATATTAAGAAGTGTGTGTATTTATTATAATTGAACTCGTTCAATTATTACGAAATACTGTTAAAATTAATAGTATTTGGTTTATTGCAATCCGGAAGAATTCGTTATATGAATTTTTTAGTAACCTCCACGGAAATACTCGTTTCGCGCAACCGTTTGTTTATTAAATACCAACGGAACATTATTATTCCAGCGTGTTGTCTCATCATTGTTAAAAAGAGTTGTTATCTGCTTTCACTTAAGTGCTATACTTCATCGGAGCACAGCTATAAAATGAACCTCGAGGGACGCTACTTTTAATAATGGCGAAAGTTTTCTTTATTAGCATCTTGCGATTTTCATCCTATATTTCGGTCCACGTATTTACCTTTCCATTTTCCGCACGTAACTTTTATTACAGAGAAAATGTAAAAACACAACTCTGAGTTCTCGAGTGACAAGCACGTTCCGAGCATCAACACGATTTCACCATTTACACCGCGATGCCTGGTGTGCTCGTCTGAGTGTGACCAACTTGAGTGATATTTTCTGAACGGACGAACCCAGGGAAATAAAACTTGATATGCGACTTCAGCTCTCGTAACTGGCGGGTGATAACGACGGTATCGTTTGTAGGGAAATAGCTGGAAAACGAAATTACAGTATAAACACAGAAATCCAACAGGTTTAGTGTGCGCGATAAAATTCATTTGATAACACATTTGAATTTTCTATCGACCACGAACACCAGTTTATTCAGTTTTAATCATAAACTCTCAATTCTCAACGTTTCTAGTTGATTGAATTTTGAAATTCTATACATTCTAAAATTGTTTTCACATGACGGAGTTTACAAAAAATTTTCAGCTCCTAGATCGTATACAATTGGTATTTATGGTTTTATATCATAATTTACATATAACACAAAGCAAACTAACTTATTAACGTTAAGTAGTAGTAGTAGTTCTATCTGATCCCATTCCCTATGATGCGACTTCGCATTTATGCTAATAAGTGTTTCAGTAATGACACGTATCAGCCTCAATCAATCCCATGAATCAAGCTTCATCAATTAATTCAGTCAACACAATACTGCGTGATAGGTACATTGATGTATTCAATCTAAGCGCAGTTACATCTAGCATCAACCGTGCGCGTGCAGTAATGTATACGATTAAGTATGCGATTACTTACAACTGCTCAAATTATACTGACACAATATCAACAAAACTTACAATTAGTAGTGTGTGCGAATCAACGCAATATTTTTCATAAATTTCAAATCTGTAATCACTGAACGTTAGTACTCTACGTTTTTGTGAATAATGAAAATTTAAATCATAAAAAAAATCCGTCAATTTCTAACCATGTGTCAAATAGAA
Organism: Halictus quadricinctus; assembly: GCA_028454245.1. Classification (NCBI taxonomy): domain Eukaryota; kingdom Metazoa; phylum Arthropoda; class Insecta; order Hymenoptera; family Halictidae; genus Halictus; species Halictus quadricinctus. The sequence goes on along the minus strand of CM052125.1, from coordinate 11,658,352 downwards.
ATAGTTGCATTTACAAATGAAGCTAATCTTGCATTACTGTAATTACGAATATTCTCATTGTTAAGCAAACGGATACCTGAACGGATTACTGAACAGATTACACAACGTACTTCGAGAATACGATCTCTGATGGTGTTTTCGTACTAATGAAATCATAATACAGCAAAATTGCTAAAAATCTAAAGGACCCGTTATTTTGATAATGAAAAATACTCGCGTTTGGAGCTCCGCGAACCGGTTAATATTTTGGAGCTCGTAACGACGGTAATAAAGAAATGGACGCAGTGCCGATAGGATGTTTGACCGTAAACGCTCGATTCCGCAGGTGATAGCTGCCGGCCGGCCATACGCTCTGCACAATTGCAGCGTGACGGAATTGTCGGCGCCCCTGGACGCAGAGGAGATCGGCGGGAAATCGGGCACCGGGCTGCTGGTTCGTTGCCTGGAAGGTTACGACGGTGGTCTTCCGATTTTCAGCTACCAACTGGAAGTGGTCGCAGACGAGGACGGCGGTCCGATACTCCTGAACAAAACCGTGCCGGCCGCCCCGAACGGGCCGACGTTCGAAGTCGCTGGCCTAACCACGGGAAGAAGCTATCGACTTTTTCTCTACGCGATTAACGCGAAGGGGAGGAGCGAGCCTGCCATTCTCGAGCCGGTGACCCTGAAAGGCGTCGCCATGTACACGACCGGTGAGTGCATTGACTTTCTAATATCAGCGGCGTTCGACCGTCGCGTCTGACAGATGCCAAATAGGCTTATCGATAAGAGACGCGCAGTCATTAGATGGATTTCCGTGGATATTTCCGACGTGTCTAACCCTGCCGCGCCGTTGCCTCGGCGTTACGATTGTCACTCGCGTGACGAGCGTATTTGCAAAGCCGAAATCCGCTGAGGATAACATCCCCGGGTTCGACGATCCGCGTACTTCGGACTTGTGCTGTCTGCAAGAAGATACATTCCGTGACAATGCTAGACTTGATCTGTTATTGATCGCTTGTGCCGCGTGTCCGTTGAAATTAATATTGGTTAACAGCAGAGGAAGATGGTCGCTTTCAACTGATATAAAATGTAACTTTCCGAAGTTGTAATAACTGCTTTCGACTTTCTTACACTCTACATCATCATAAATACAGTCTTTTCTCGATATATGACGCAAATACTTGGCTGATAAAAGTCGCAGAACTATCCCCAGTAACGCGGGGTATACCCCGTCAGGGGCCTAGAGGATCGAGAAGTCTCAGTACAGAGAGTATATTTGAAAAATTGATTTTCACTATCACGGTGTTGATTAATACATGTTGCACTGACAACTATGGCGGAGGTATTCTTGCTGATTCATAAGGATACTATTATAGAAGACAGCCATCCGAATGCGATACTTTGCCTTTGAGATTCCGTTGTTTCCACTGGGCGCAAAGTTATTTATATTATCAAGTTTCTTGGAGGTGTCATGAAGTTTTCTCGTTACCGACGATGATTGTTTTCGTATTATCTCGAAGGCGGAACAGCAAAAAAAGCGCCCGGGAAAACTGGGACGCCTCCGAGAGAACGAAACTTCTTGCCATTGACAAAAACAGTAGAAAAGGGAAGAAGACGAAAGTCTTCCTCTCTCTCTCTCTCTTTCTCTTTCTCTCTCCCAGGCTATGATACCCGTACCTCGATCGCAAAGCGCTCTGTCCGATTAAGGAAGCAGATACTGATTGAGATGAGCAATAAATTGGAAGATATAATTGGGGGGAGGAATCCAGGTCTCCATATTGAATATCGGACCTATCGGATGGATACTCTTCTCTGATCATTATTCTTCGTTAAAGGCTATGTTGATGAATGTTATCGGGATTCTTTGTTCGTCCGCCCTGCATACAGTCGCTGCTAGCCCAGTTTCAATACCAGCGAAAAGCGTTCATTCATTCGTCTGTTATTCAAATATTCTATTATATACGTACGATCTGATACTCGAACAGAATACGCTCCCCGTTTCTTTATCGTTAGTTTCATTTTCGAATATTCAGCTGAAATCGTTCATGCTAATTCCGCGGGAATTAAATCGTGTATTAAGCAGCTCCGATTTGAACCGTATTTCTTCTCGCGGAATAGAATGTGCGATACATTTCCACATCGATTATATAGACGCCATTGTTCTTGATCGTTCTGTGCAATTCTCGCCGTTTCGTGACAAATGACCTCACCTGAAATAAATTAAATAAATTCGATTTGTGCAAACACAAAGACTTATTCTAGAACTCGGAAACGTAAACACTATAGAACCTAACAATACGGAAACAATAACGTACGTATTTAACAAGTACGGTACGTGGTACACAAATGGTCGAAATATTGACAGTTTACTTAAAGAGCGCCATATGTTCCAAAAAAGTGTTGATACTTCAAGTGAAATTCAGTTGACTTAATTTTGTTGATTTTCAAGTGGTCACGTTTGACCTCATCGATGGACAATTATTAGGCATAGAAACGATTAACACCAGTCTCGTTTAGTTCGAAGTCTCGTTTCAGCTAAAGGATGAAATGCAACGTCGTCGATACTCGTTTAAAATTTTACGTTCGCGTCGCCGCGGCGTCGGGGAGCTGTTTAATTCGAAATCCATCACGCAGCGCAATCAGAAAAATAATAAACAACAGCAGCCGGAGCTGCACACCGTGGAACAGAGCGGCGTCGTTAATAGTCCGCGCGACAGGTTGGCGCGAACTTAATTATCAAGCGAAAACAAAAAAGCGTCGCCCGACAGTTACAGAAATCAAATGCGAAACAAAGTGAACGGGGCTCTCTCGCTCGGTATAAATTCGCGGGTTTCATTTCCACGGGAAATACGTTCGTAAGAGAGAGAGAGAGAGAGAGAGAGAAAAGTGCACACAACAGCGAGGCTCTCCCCTAACAACCGAGCGACACAATGGCGAAGCGGTGGCTTTTGAAAAATGATATGGCTGCCAAAAAAACGCTGAACCCCGGCTTTTGACGGTCAATTAACGCGCGCGCGTGCCTCGCGGCAACTTCGACCACGCCTATTATGCCCGTGATAGGTGACACAAGGACAGTGGATATGATTGCAATTGCGCAAATAGTCCGTGCGGACGCGTCAGTACTGCAATTAGTCGGTTAACCGACCCCCAAACCCATCCCGTCACCGAACCCCCCTCCCATCCCCCACCCCCGTAACCCCATAAGGGAACTTGGATGTGGTCGGAGCTGTTGCAAGCCCGTGCACACCATCACCGAAGGAGAGAGAGGCCATGGGGGTCCGGAAACTGGCGGCGGCTCGGCTTGTAATGCTGAACGCAGCGCTACGCAACCACAGGTATCGAACTCTGCGGACCTTGCAATTAACAAAACAGATTACACTCAATCAACGAACACCTATATCTCTCCTCTCTGTCCGTGTGCCGCGACTGTTTCACTAGCTTTCAATACCCTTCCACGACTACCTAATCCCCGGCTACCCTCTCGCCTCGTACAACCACCGCACCTAACAGTCGGCTATGTTAAATACCAACACCTGCGGATCAAACGTCCATTCATATGTGGCCATGGTTATTTCGGACCTAGTTTCTGGCCGCGGGAGTAAACCCGACTAGCAAACGCCTTTAGTGATTCTGACAATATTGGCACACAAGGATTTCACTCGCGGCTGGAAGAATTCGAGTGCTCGAAGCGTGTAAACCGGAAATCAGGTTTGGACTCCAAACTAACCCTTGCACAGACCAAATACATTTCGTAAATGACTCAGAACCGAATCAATTATTTTTCCCGCGGAACTATTCAATTATTTTCCTCGTGGAATTATTCGGAAAAATAATTTCTCTAGGACACGACTGACGGCCGAAGGGCTTAACAACGAGAGGCATACCCGTGTTATGTTTACCGGGACCTCTCGAGCTTCCTGGCGGTAGTAGGGATAATTCCGCGACGTTTATCATCCAGGCCTTGGCGACATATATAAAGAAATCACAAATTTCCCTTGTACCATGATCC
>CM052125.1:11596652-11654261 GCA_028454245.1 Halictus quadricinctus | reverse complement strand
TGGCGACATATATAAAGAAATCACAAATTTCCCTTGTACCATGATCCGTACAAAAATGTACAGTGAAGCTACGCAAACTTCGAGATCAAACAGCAGAAGAACAAAAAACAGATTATCCTGCTCCTAACGAGATTCTGTACAAACACACAGAAATTTAAATAAATCGTAGGTTCCCGAAAGTTCCAGTGTTAGTGGAGCCGAAGCAGATACTCAAAGCGGGAACGGCTTTCCAATATTCGATATCGCCGAGCCTTGTTTACCATCTATTATTTCGCGTTCGTTGAAACAGGCGAGCCAACAGCGAGTCCGTGAAATCCGAAGAACTCGGTGGAGCACGTTTCGAGACGTCGAACTTCCAAAGTATCCGGGTTAGTATTTGCGAGAGCTTGGGGTTCTTTCGGTTGCTGCGGGGAGCGGATCCGTGATCAGCCTTAGCCAAACGGCTCCGATGACATAATGGAAGTCATTGGCAACACACGGTCGCGGGTCAACAGCGGGTTAATTCAGTTTGCCAGACGATTCCCGTGGGCCGATCAACCGTCTCCGGAGGTCCCCGGCTTTTTCGTTTCCGTCGTCTCGGGTCCTGGTCCTTCTTATCTAATTTCGGCACGTCTGACATGGCGCAACAAGGCACCGGCTCTGATCCGAGCGGGGGCGGCGAGCCGCAAATATTGATTTAACGACCGTAAGTTCGCAGCGCTGATTTGCCCGAATGACAACCCGGCCTGCGGATCGTCGGAACCAATTTGCGGCCTCTTTGCTTTGTCCACGTTTGATGGAACACCATCGAGGTCAGCCCGCGTCGAGAAAGACGCGCCCGGGGCCAGGAGGGGCCCCTTTGTGCCCGGGACCTTCTTCGACGGTGCGATAGAACGATCGATGCCTCTATTCCTCGCCACCGGGCACTTGGCGATTTCGCCGATGCTTTTATCCGACACGCGTTACAAAAGTAACCGCCGCGCAGGTCTGTTTCGTTGCGCTCGCACTGATCTAAAAGCCGCTAATTCTTTGAGATTCGCCCGTGGAAATACATTTGCGACGGGCTTCCTTTCGATTACAGAAGGATCAAACGGATGAACGACGTCCCGCTTTCACGCCAGAAAACTCGATACCGAGCCACCGGTTTTCTGCGAAACTTCGCGCTCCCTGCTTTCCACGAATTGTCGGCTAATGAGGAATATTGTGCGGCCGAGAATACCGTGGAAATCGGAATTTCGAAACCTAATGGTAAATAGGGATTTGAGTGGAAGAAATCAATTTTATTCGAGTTTCATGGCGATCCATTCCTGCTTTTGCTGTTGGATTAAATTGTCCTGTATAGATAGGAGAGGAAGGAATTCAGGGATATTGTATTTCTATCTTGTCACTAAAGATTACATTTTTTTAACACTGAACCTACCGACCACAAAACATAAGAGGAACGTCTTATAGTATGGAGAAGATTGAATTCACTTAAACTTTGTGCGATTTTCGTTATAATATATGCTTATATAAATAAGTCAAGTCAGCAATTTCCTATGTAAACATTTTGACTGTGGTAGGTTTAATGATAAATTTCTTTTTTTAAGTTGCAACCCTTCAAGGTCGTTAGCATTCAGAGTCAGACTCGTGATTATAAAATTCTATTTTGCTTTTATCGATACACGGTCATTAGAAAATACTTAGACACAGAATAAATATATGCTTCTGTCTTCTTTAAAAAAATTATGAACGAGGGGACGTGGAAATACCGTTACCCGGCACTGTATATTTCTAAAGTAAGCGTTTCTCTTCGTTAAAGTTCCAAAAGCGTAACTTAAAACACTGACTTCCGGTGCCCAGAAAAACGACTTCCTAAGCCGAGAAGAGTATACTACTTTCTATCGTACAACCCGCTGCACGAACGTAAACTGACCATAAACTGCTCTGTTTATCCACGAAATATTTTTAATAAACGATAAAAGAAGTTCGACGCACCGAGCCGTAAGAAAAGGGGTTAACGAAGGCGCAAGTTCCTAACACAGTGGAATAGCATTCTATGCAGCAGCGTACCGAGAAACAATGTCTCACTTCGAATACTGCTCGCGCCCGCGTAATAATCACATTCGACGCCATTAAAGTCTCTGGTCGGCGAGTTACCCGCCGAACACGTCGACATCCCGGCGCTTAGGGAATCGAGTCGCGAAAGACGGTCTCCTCCTCGTCGAAGTAATTCCAGCGAGGGGTAAAAACAAATGGCAGAACGCGACGGTGTCGGCCGGCGCGGGGACACACAACGATGGTACCGTCGCGAACGTCGCGATTCGAGGTAAAGGCGCAAAACGACCTGGGACGTGTTCAGAAAAGCGGAGATCCGAAACGGGTCGGGGTTCTTCTTTGGTCGGAGGAGCGGGAACGGGAGCTGGAGCAGCGGCAGTGTCTGAATACGCGGGAAGAAGACGGGTTCTCCCGGGCATCGGCGAGAACTTCCTTCTGTCGGGATAGACGGGAAGAAAAACGGTAACTCGACACGGCGTAACGCGACGGTGCAAGAAAATGAACGCGGAGAATGAAAGCAGCGGGCCGCCTACGGTGGAGCCGGAGAGCGCGAAGAGAATTACAGTCACTCCGCCTTTCCATTTCGCGGCGGTGGCCGTTGAATGATCACCGGCTAATCCATTAGGAAAATTAAGCACGGGCCAACGTTCCTTCTCTCTCTCTTTCTCTCCATCTCTTTCCCTCCCCTCTCCTCCTCGATCCTCCGGTGTCCTCCACGGCTCTATCCTCTTTGTCAGACCCGGCCGCGAATCGCGAAATAAGAAATAAGACTGGTTTCGCCCTTTTTCTACGCACGCACCCTGACAACCGAGGCCTGACGAGGAAAAGAAACCCAGTTCGGAGAGGGTCGACGGAAAAACTGCGACCGAAGGGGAAAACGGAGATAAGATATTTGAGATGAGGGAACGAAAAGGAGGTGATAAATAGTTATTCTTCCTCTTCTTCTTCTTCTGTTCTTTATCTTTTCCGTCTTCTTCTTTTTCTTCTTCTTTTCGCAGCTTTTTTCGGTCTCTGTAGAGACTACCCGAGAAGGATTTCTGCGGAAATTCTGCGAAGACGGTGTTATGGGTTATCCATTTGTCGAGGATCTAATTTTTGCAAACAACCCTTTGCTTGACGTCTTCTGGTTTGTTAGGAAAAATTAATTTGTCGTATTGTCTAACCATATATTAGAGTTTGAGGAAACACGGATTATACTGATAACTAGACTGCGGAGCTTTATGCATTTATGGCATCTGGAAATTTTCAAAAAATGCTAGAATATCAAATCCAATAGAATTTAAGAGGATTTCTATTTATTTCGTATCTACAAAGGCTACTGCCACTGAAAATAAGATTTTCCTTGAATCCACTTTCTTAAAATTTGCTTACAAAAATTGAAAGTTGTATAAACATCCACGGTTTACTGATAATAATAACTAGACTGCGGATATTATACATTTGTAGCAAAAATGGGTGAGCGAAAACACTGCAAACACATTAGGTGAATTTAAGAATACAGTTACATTATTTTCAATTAAAATTATTCAGATGAAATGCGTTTTGGTGTGAAAATCGACTTCGAAAAATGATATTCTTCACGAAAACCGTCTAATAAATAATCTTTTAACTGTAAAGTTAAAGTTAAAATTTTTTATCGATTTTCTGTGCTTTTCATTTGGCGCAGTTAATCGATTTCGAAAATTTGAGGCTCCATGTATTGACGCAAGAAGCATAAAAAGTATTTGTACAAATATTTGTACATGAAATTTAACAAAACGTTTATACAATTCCGTATAATTTAATACTCAATGTTCATAAAACAAACAGTCATAAAGCCCCTCAATATGATTTTAATTAATTTATTGAATACGCCAAAATAAATTGAAAAGGAATTACATTATTTTTTTATAAAAGTGTGAAGAACCCATCGCAATACGGTTACACACATTTATTATATTGGGGAAACAATTACTCACAAAATATGGAAATATATAAATTCGTATAATAATTGTTGGTGATGTGGAAACATCTTGTACGTTTTTCAACACGTTCGTTTATCGTCATAAATGATCGACTTCGTCGTTCCCATGAATTTTATTCCAAACGACCGTCTGTCAGGAATGGATTCAAACTTTTTAACAATGTAATTTCTGCTTTCGCACGGAGGAAAAAAAATGTGTTGGACATAGTTTAAATTTTTTTAAGAAAGGTCTTCAACTTCGTCGCAGCTTATTTTCAGTCTCGTGCAACTTTAAATCGTTTAAAAATTAAAAAAAAGTTAGTTACCCGGAAACTTGTTTTTCTGCCATCCAATTCAATTTCGTGAGAGTTCCAAATTACGCGGACGCGAGAAGTTCAAAAAGTTGTCGCCGGCGAACGCGTTTAGGTGAGAGGGAAATTTGCCCGTATGTTAAGCATATTTTAATTTTTCATTTACGGTGAAGAATTTTTACTCCCGTGATACATTATACTGGATGCATTCGCGAGAAAAAAGAATATATACATAGAAATTTCTAGACAGTCTTTTTCATTCGCTCCATCTCAATTACGTCCGCGAGATGTAGTTATTAAATTTCGTGAACTTTTCTTCTCAGCTTTGCAAAAGGCTATTTCTGTGTCAATTCTCACAGAGTAAATTATGCATAAGACAATTTATTATGTTTATTGTGATTTTGATCATTGGCTTTCAATATTTATAATTAATATTAGTAGTTCATTGTAATTCTATATTATAAATATACCGCATTTATATATTTCAAAATTTATTAAAATATTGTATGCATTGATTACAGTCTATTTAATCTAATAATTCGATGTAACAAAAATTGTATTCTATTTTCATAGGAATTGCTTACTGAATAGCATACCTATCAACAAATATATGACGTTGTATTTTTCTGAAAAAATGCAAGCAATGTGAGTTGCACATGCCATTATGAGATAGTAACGCTTTTTGTCGTTGTTCAAGCTTTATTAGAATATCCACGTAAAGGTAACCTCAATATAAAACTGCATGTGATGGAAGTACATTAAATAATGTACATCAATGCATTATGTGCTTCGACAATTATTGATACCTTTATTAAACATATTGAATCAGGTTCAATAGTATTGTTTATATTCTCCATTCATAATGCTTTCAAAGACGAAATAAAATTCAGAACAATATTTCTTGCAGCCATGGGTGCAATAAAGCATAATTTTGTTCATTTTTGTTTCCGACTAGTTTCGATTTATGTTTAATTCTCACAAATTCCCTCATAATTGTCTCTTCGATGAGGTTGCTAAAATATCGTCGGTTTTTAACCATGACGAGATTATTTCCTGGTACTAATTTAGGAATGACTCGACTTGGTACAATTGAAAATTGATCAAGAACGACAATAACGTAATATTAAGTTAATTCTGGCTCACACGTTGACATTATTTTTCCAATCGACCCAGTACCCTTTACGAAGAATACACTAGGAACGAATAATTAATACGTCTAGAGTCGGGCGAACTCGAGTAAATTATTTTAAGGGTGGATCCGCAGGACCCAGCCTGGGAAGCGAAGATGTTCAATAAAGAGTGAAGGGTAAACGGGCAAGGTGGAGACAGAGTACACGGGCAAAGAGAGAAGGGTAAACGAGTCGAAAATAGAGGGAACATGGTAGAGGTAGAAGGGCTCACGACAAGATAGCGAAGGCCGACTGTCCTGCTAAAGAGTCTCCTCGAGTTTGCTCATCCAAATAATAAACGATAGTTACAAAGAACAAGTTAAACACGATACATCTTTTTCCAAGAATTCTTCTAAAAATGAAAACAGCCTCCAGTCGCTGAAGAACTAGCCGGAGAAGTAAACGAAGAAAGTAAGAAGGAGACAATGGTGTTTGTGTGCGAGTGTATACCTGTGGGGCTTGTCTCCCTCCTTGACTTGCCAGGATATCGACTTCGGCCGCAAACTTCTCGACAAGTTTCGACGTTCCGTTAGATCGACGTCACGATCGTATGCACGATGGTCGGTTGTTTGGTTCGAAGCTGGCACGCGGATAGTTTTAGAATGCAATTCTTCCGAAATTGGTTTCGGGTTTCCGCGAGATTGCTTCGATTTAGGACGAATTGTCTCGACCGCCTTAAAGGCTGGCCCCGCTCGTAACCTCGCGCTTCCTGCCGAACCTCGAACACAGAAAAGTTCTCGGCGAGAGCTCAACGACTCCGGATCCCCGGCAGAGGATCCTTTGGCAGGAGCATCGTGTTGTTTTCCCATCTTCTTAGCCGGATCGATTTCTATCTCCGTGAAAGATGGACGAGGAGCGAAAGGGGAAGAAGCGAGCCGCCAATTAAACGGATACGGACAGCGATCGACAACACTGCGACAGGACCGCGATGGCGAATAAACACACTGCCACATATAAAACTGCAGCTCTTCCATTAACACGTTACCTGCCGAACAGTCCTGAAAAATTTGAAATTTGGTAGAGGAAGGAGTGGTAATATAAGACTACGTAAAATCCGGAAACGAGAGGAAAATAATTTCTTTGAATTTAATATGTCCTGTGAAAATAAGTCATTCTCGACTCATATTTCACGTCAACAATTTCTTCTCTTTATATGCAAAAATCGTGTTCACCTTTCTCACATTCAATTTCTGCTATTATACTGTTAAAAAATCAGTTTCGTTCGGCAGGTAAAGTTAACGTGCAACGAGGCAATACTCATGAAAAATTGGCGAGTTAGTGAGCCGCGAATCGACAGGCAAACCGAAACGGTAGCATAAGACCGTAAGACCGACGTCTGAAATATTCCCTATTGGCGGCTCGAACGTATTCAACTGGCTTAAATACGTTCCCGTGGACTCTGTTTGCGTAGAAACTCGCTAGCTGCGCTAGCTACCCGCCCTACTACTAATTGTGGCAGAAACTGTAGCAAATAATGAAGGGAACGACAGGAACAGGCACCGCCACGTCAACTCTTGCCAAATATTGATACACCTTGCTGCCACGTTGCAGTTACGGCGGTAAATTCGTTACAAAGACAACACACTGCGCCGGGGCTCGCCTTTTATAGTGGAAATAACCGGCTAAATACCCGCGAAATTCTTGGCGCAGGCGTCGCACAGGCGAGCCTTTTATTCGTCGAACGATTACCTTCTGATAGTGGTTCGTAACGAGAGCTTGTAACTAGATTTTACAGAAACGAGAAATAGATGCGCCAAATCGGTAACCAATTTTCTTTTTATGTTCGATTCCTTCGATTCTGAACTATTAATGTTTATTTGTAAATTATCTACTTTAACTTTCTTGGGATAAAGGATAGACAGCACATCCCTTGATATTAATATTGAAATCATTAATGTAACGTTTACGCGAAATTCTGGTTTTATAGACACATTTTAAGAATGTAGAAATAAAACCGAAAACTGTATTGAATTGTATAGAATATTGTAATATTTCATAGTTGTACTAAAAATTTTATGAGCCATAATTAAATATTAATCGGTGTATTAAAAATGGACGGAATGCAATGGCAGCAAAACGTGCATTAAACATTGCGATAGCAGGTGAAATTTGCTAGACAATAATTATTAAGACTACGAACGTTTAGAAATTGATAAATAAGGTAATCAGAATGAATTAATAAATTATTCCATTGAAGAAAGAACATTTAAAGCCTCGTACAAGAATGATAATGAAAAAGGATTTATGTGTACCACGTATGCAACCACTTGCTACACTGTTTTGAATCAGTTGCCCAAGATTAATTCAGTGGGAAATAGCAATTAACCAGTACCGTGACGATCGATCCTGGGATTTACAATCCCGGGTAAATTGAAAAGACAACCCGCGCGTTTAGATTCGCAAACGCGTGTACTAACGTATTTGTAATTAAATATTAATTAACCCGGCGTGCTGTAATGGGAGGTTGTGTGTACCAAGTTATGGCGACGGAATATTTTAATACGTTCTACCAGAGAGAAAATATCAAATTATCAACTTTGACCGATTTCTTAGAGCATCGTAAAGTTCCTGGGCTATCAGAAAGTTATGTCTGCGAAGTAATATGTTCTTCATAAATTCTTCTCCGAAAAAATAAAGTTCTGTCGACAAAGATTTTAATAAAAGTACAGTATGTACTTGCATGGTAAAAATGTACACCTTTTCTATGGGATAACAAAATTTATATTAAACATAGTTGGCATAGTTAACACATTTATATTTAACACAGTTAATAGGTTGCTCACTGCAAGGATATTAATAGACAGTGGTATGCCTGAATGAAACTCAATAGTTTTCTTGTGAATAACAATTTCAAAAGAAGTTATTGTTGATGAAATTATTATTGTTTATTTATTGCTTTGAACCATATAAAGTTTATATAGCAGTTAATGAAATTATTTATATATTTGTTGAAAAACGGATTAAACAGCCCTTCATTGTGACACCTTGATTTATAAAACACTTGAGTCTTCACTAGACTGCGGATCTTTATGTATGTATGTTTTTTTATATTATTATATAAAATTCGAGAGAATTTAGCACGATTTTTATGTAATTTGATCTACAAAGACTGTTCCCATTAAAAATAGGATTTCATTTCATTCCACTTTCTTAAAATAAGTCTATAAAATTTGGATATTGCATAAACATCCTCATTATAGTAATCACCGTTAGATAAAATGTTAATATGAGTTTTACACGTCTTATGATTACAATTATTTTATAAAACCTGTAATTGACGGACGCCTCGACTGACAGATTGCCACTGCTATTTTCCGCTAAGTGCATGATATTACTGCGGATAACGAGCCCCGACTATTAACATGATTAACCTGCAAGTCCCCCAGTTCTGATCGTTTGAAGATGAACAGAGTGCAACAGTAAACAACATAGGGCAACTGGTTGACAATTTAAAGTGAATAGCTCCTCGTCCTTTATGAGTGCGACTTCTTGAGAATGGAATTTGAATGCACTTAAGACACTCCTCTCCTATCGTGACGGCCGTGTTGACCGTGCACTTTGTTCCGCTTGCATAAACAATGCAGTCGCAACGTTGCGCTGAAACAAAAACGCGTGGACGATCCTTCCGCTTTCGAAAGTCGCGTAGCGCATGCACTTGAAATCATTATGCGGACCATTTCGGTGGGTGACAGGTGCCAACTGTCATCCAAGCTATCTGTCAACACTCGTGGAACAGTATTTCTGTGCCGCGACGCGGCAGATGCGTTCGGAATGCGACGCGCGACGTACCGTGAATCACGATTCTACTAAAGAAAAATGGAAATTGCAAGAAACGCTATTCTGCGACGCAGATGCACGGAATTCTTATTTATAATATTCAATTCTGGCGCGCACGCGCGTGTGTGCACGGAATTAACGAGAAAATGGAACATTTTCACCGTTCGTTTCTTGCGAGCCGAAATGCACGTATTCGAAACAGTAATTTCTAAAGTTAATGTATACAAAATAATCGGAATTATCAGGAATAAAGGTGTCACACAACTTACAAAACAATCGAAAAATCGACGGCAAAGTTCCGTCCGGAGAAACGAAGAACCAATTTTTCCCAATTTTCTAGGGTCCCGACGTGACGTCGGAGGTTACACAAGTTGCCCGGCAATTTCGTGCTGGTTGAAACCGAAATTAAAACTTTGTCTACTCGCGCCGCGCAACAATTCAAATGATCCGGCACACACGAAGCGAGACAATGGGCAAAACAATACGTTCAACCACCGTTATGACGAGTTGAACAAAAGCAACTACTAAAAAAAAAAAGGGTGGGGAGGTGGAGAGATAGAAATGTTAAAAGCATGAAACGCTCCCGATCGAATTCTCTCTCTTTTCCTCGCTCTACATGAAAAACCGCAACGCGAAATGTTTTACGATTCGCAGAAATTACGATTTAGATCAATCGCCGGTGTATTGTGCCAGGTCGCGCGAGTCGCCAATACACGCTCGGAGATTTTTGCGCGCGCGGTGGCGTAATGCGCGAGTTTATCAGCGGCCGAGAATTCGAAGGGAATGTAGTCGAATCGCCATATTTTTTTGTTACGCCTTGGCAATTTCGCTTTCACCATTTTCCACGGTGATCGATGAATCTCCTGTCGAGCGTGTTCCGGTGCCGAGTGAGGGGCTGGCGAGAGAGCGGGGGAGCAACCAATTTCACGGCGCAAAAAGTTTAATTACACACGATACCGGGGACATGTCCGGGTATAAACAAGTGTCTACACATCGGACCGGAAGAAAAACAGCCCGGAACTTAACTAATGTCTCAACTTTCCGCTGGATTCCGTCCGCGCAGACGGGACAACGCCAAGACACGAACGGGGCACACGGTCCTTCCGCGAGTGGCTCCTTTTCTGGCACTTTTCTGTCCCGTGTACACCTCTTTTTACGTTCTATTTCACTGTCGGTCGATTCCGCGAGCTAGAGTTTAAATTGGTCCTCTTCCTACCCACAATCAAAATCTAATCAAACTTTAACGAGTATCACGATCGTTCCCTAGACACTCGTCCAGTCCGGGGATTCCAGAGCAAGCACGATGGTCTCCGGAACAAAAGATAACGGTAGATTTATAGGGTTTTTTATTTTTTTATTCTTTTTTTTTCGTTAAATTTCAACGATTCCCACTATGGTCGAATATTGGCGATTCGAGAGGCGCAACACCTGAATTAAATTTTACCTATCGGTCGACCACGTACTCCCTTTTTCCCTTGTACTTTCGTTAGCCGGACTTGCGATTGGATTTTTCGGTCATGCACGGCTTAAACCGGACCGATTCCATTTGCTTCTTCCCTCGGATCGTCCCTCGTTGTCTTCCGACGAACGCGTGTTGCTATAGTCACTTTCTGGTGGTAATATTTATCCGTCGAAAATGGAGTGTAGCTTTTAGTCTCCTACTGTACGTAACAATAATATGTATATTTGGAAATGGTAGGAATCTACTGCTTCTCAATTGGCTTCAAAACCAATGAGTTTAGAGTAGCAACTTTGGAACTTCATTAAGAAGTAATTTTTCTGAAACTCGCATATCTTTATTGAAAACTTCTTGAACCATTTTCTATTTTTTTTTTTTAATGTACATGTATAGTCTATGTAGTACATTTTAATGTACATGTATAGTCTATGCAGCCATCAATTGTGGTACCTGTAATGAAGTTCTCACGTACAGTTCACAAATTAGGGGACTATCTTGATATCTCAAAATATTATTCCAAACAGCTTGCAACCGTATCGAAGCACGATATTGCCGCGAACACTAATTTTTGAATGTATACAATAATGTTTGCGCAAACGTTCATACTTCCCGTTACATAAATAAATTGCACGGCTGGGAAACGTTTCTGTGCTCCTATGGCGACTGCATTTAATTGAATTCAGCAGGAAACTGTGGTTAAATGCTCCCCCATACTATGGCTGCCTCATTGGACCCGCGAAATTTCTATTCATAGCTATTTCAGATTTCTTCTGCATACTTGTTAAAAATACAGCCCGGTCGCGTCAGCCATTAATTACACGAGGAAAATAAAATTTGCATATACGCGTGACAGCAGTTCGATGAACACGCAAAATTTATTTTAACGGTTTGCGCAATTTCTTTTTGTTTTTATCTGCAATTTTGTTCGTAAATTGTTGGATCTCGTTACTGATCGCATTTTTCAGAATTTTAATGCACTCTACGTGAAAATTGCTCTGCGAATGGAAATGCGAGGAATTTGTTGTTTATATTGTAATATTGAACTTCCCCAGAGACACAAATAAATATTTTTCATATCTAAAACTTATAATTAGATGCAATAAGTTTCTTAATATCCGAACAGCACATTGCTGAACTGCTCCGTTGGTTCTTCGAAGATTAAGTCAATTTATTGAAAAATTCCAACTTTGTTGTTATATTACGTAACCATCTGTGGCCAGTTGTGGCAAGTTAAAAAATGCACAGATTGTGGAAATTCGCAAGCAGAATATTTATACTGTTATATTTGTACTAAATAACGACTCAGTAATTTCAAAACTATCCAAGCATGTTTATACATTATTTGTTACAAAATTTTATAAATATCTACCATAGGTGTAGGTTAGTTCAATTTTTCATTGTCACTAATCAATCCATCGATACAATTGGTATCCACAGAATTTATACACGATAATATGTTACTCCATCGATCACTATTTTCTCTAAAAAGACCAGATTTTTATCTTCCGATTTATTGCAACAGGAAGTGTATTAATGATCGAATAAAGGAACATTTATGCTTTAATATAAAACTATTAAATTTTCTGCACGGAATCTCGGCATCGTTTATCATTGTTTCGGCCGAACAATAAAATGCTTTGTACGTTGATGTTATGTTAATGATCGTACAAGTTTTATCGGAAAACGAGTGGAGCGATTATAGATCATAAATATACTTCGAAATTGAACGGTAGAGAGAAAAGCATCAGAACGCGTAATGTGATTCGAAAAATTACTGATGCGCGGGTATTTTCAGTGGTGTTTTCCTCATTTTCATGAAAATTTGGTACTGTTCGTGCCTTTTTGTTCATGAAGCACGTTTAGTAACTGCACGGTACGAATTCCATAAAGAGAGAAATTTTCACGAAAACCATACAAACGCGATTCTCCAAATATTTTCAGATCTTTGCGTGACGTAAAACATTTTTTAATATTAGTTTAGTTTAAGAGAAAGTGTTTAAATTGCACTCTTTTGAAAAAAAAAATAAATTTGAGCATACAGTACTAGCATTAAATGCAAGAAGGTAGAACAATTACATGCAAGGTTGTATTTGTTGAATATTTAAAATCATTCGTACAATTCTGAACATTATTATAAATGTACAAAAACCGTTTCACCGTTCTAATGATTATAATCGATTCAAAAGGATTCCAAACAGTATTGAGCCTTGGGCACTAATTAACATTTTGCCAAGCAAATTGTTAGTTGATTGACTAAATTCGTCAAAGTTGATATTCAATTAAGATTCGACGTTAACAAAGCTTTGCTTTTAGGTCAAACTCGCCTAAACTGTCCACGCAACATTTCGTGTCCATTCATTTGCAACCCGTAACAATTACACTATCCATTCAAACTCTACCCCATTAGAATACTCAAGTTCATAATGCTTTCTTCAAACAAACTAAATTTCCACAACAGAATCTGCCCCTTGAACCCCACCTTTCTTCTTATATTTATATTTCGTTATTGTTAGTACTGTTCAGAATGCATGCTATGTCTACCGCATTTTCCTGATCCTTCCACAGATAATTCACGGCAATCATTGAAGTGCATACTGCTTTTCTCATGAAAAAAAATATTTGCGAGCTACAGATTGCATTGAACGAGTAAACAATTTTTAACATGAACGATTAACTGTTTGAAACAAGTTTCTCCGCAACAGAAGACCACGAATACATCGAACCTGTTTCTCAATCGACTTTAAATTACCGGATTGTGGTTTAAAGCAATAAATAATAATAATAATAATAGTAATAATAATAATAATAAATTCTCAGCGACGCGGGTCGCTGTAATATCGCCGCGCAAATATGGAACATAAACGGCGGCATTAATATTTTCTCCGGGAACGTGCCATCAAAAAACGATATTACGAACCAACACATACTCGCACCCACGCTGAAATTATTGTTCCGTATCACAGGGCCGCGCGTCACCCAGCAAAACTATGTCGACCCGCGAGCGTGGAACGAACGGCCATCGATATTCAGCAAAAATTCCCATCCCAATTAATAGCTGCCGAGTAATCCGGCCGATGGCTAATAAACGAAGCAGCGCATCGAAACCAAACATCCTTATTAATGCTTGTCAAACAAACACGCTCACACAAACGTCAATTAGCGATCCGTATCGGGGATCCGTGGCGGCGCGGCGCGGCGCATCGCGGCTGTGAGCGCCGATAGTCGGGGCTGCTGCGTCAAAAATCGGCTTGGCGAGTACGATCGAGAACGGACCGCGAAAATGAGGGTGAAAGGGGGAGAAATCGGGGGGGGGGAGGGGCTGAAAAGAGAGGGTGAAACCATGCGGGAAAGTTGTGGACGGGGGTACAACCACGAGGAAAAATTGTGGAATGGGGTAGAACTAAAGGGGAAAATTGTGGCAGGGGGTGAAATCAAGGGGGAAAACTGTGGAGGGGGTTGAAACCAAGGGAAAGGGGGTAAAATCATTGGGAGAGGGTGGAAGAGGGTGAAACCAGGGGGCAGGGGGTGTGTGGAACGGGGTGTAACAGGGAGAAAATTGTGGAATGGGGTGAAACTCGGGGGTGAAAGGTTGATAAGGGGGGTAGTGGTGGCTCGCGTTAATAATTTACAACGCTTATGCGCCGGACAAAATTTACAGCGCGTAACATCGGCGCGACTAGCTTTACCCTGATTAAAGCCCAAAGCGACTGCGGCTCCTAACGGCTGATTTACGATTCATCCCCCGCAGTGGTGCATGCATACGCTTTCGCGCGTCTGCATTCACGCGCCTGCACGCTTCCACGTGCTCAGACAGTCAAAGTGTGCCGTCGACGGCCGCCGGCCCGGCCCGGCCGGCACGACACATATTGAGAGGAGCCGATGCAAGAACGTTCATCTAATTATATACATCGGCTGAACCGTAATGGCGTCATAATTGACATAGCTTCGTTAATTATCGTCCTGCTTATTAACCTGACCTGCTCGACATCAATGTCCCCGGCCCGGCCATAGATCAATGGAACGACCACGCGCCCGGAGAAAGTGTACGAGAGTTTTTCGGGAAATAAACCTTTGATGAACTACACCACCCCTAGCAAAATGGTAGGCTTCAGGTGTATCTTGGAATTGTTCATAGAAATATATTTGCAGGAAACTACTGTTCACTGCATATTCACTTCATATTCACTGTTGTACATTAACTCTGATTTATTTCTAGATTTAACCATGATGTCATTGAAAAGCGAGAGCACTCACCTTGCTAGGGCCAATCTCTCTTACTCCTAACATTCTCTCCTCTCTCCTTTCGTATCTACGTCGAGACTACCCCCCCCCCCCCCCCCCCCCCAAACGATAGTTCTTTACAGGACAATACCATGCAAATTTAAATAGAAACAAAAACCGGCATAGTACACGGAATAATAGTATCCGTCGCAAGGCAGGTAGACAGAGAGAGAGAGAGAGAGAGAGAGAGAGAGAAAAGCACGCGTGCAGAACAATCCCCGTTGAATATGTTAAAAGCGGACAGCTCGCTGTACGAACAATGAAGCGAACTAATGCGCCCGTTCGAAGAATAGGACGAAAGATAACAATACCGAGTGAACAATAAATTCAGCAGCGTTGACCAATAAAATCGGGAACGTCCGCGACTCGAATAGAGAGGAGAGAAAGAGAGTTTGCGAGCGTTGCAAGTAAAAATGCGTCCCTGTACTTGTCGCAATAATCTCGAATCAGAGACAAAAGGGGGGACAGGATGAAAAGTTGGGGGAGGGTAGCAGTAGATAGGCAGCGGTATAGAAGTTACGGTTGATCAAGCATTTTGCATTGCTGTCATAACAGGCACCACGGACGCATCGATGCTGAGCCCGTTGCTGCTGGGTCTGGCAGCAACGGCGACTCTTTTGGCCCTGGCCGTAGCTGGAATCCTGGCGGCGCTCTACCGGAAGCACTCGAACGGCCGGCCCGGAAGTCCAAAGCACGCTCCCATCGTGTGCGAGCCACCTAATGCAGGTGCAACTACCCCGATACACCCTCAGACCAAGCAGGCGGTCGATGACATCGATCCGGACATCATACCCAACGAGTATGGTGAGTCTACGAGTTTCCGATTGTTCGAAACGTGCGCCAAATTACGGCCTACGTGCACACAACAAGCGACCCCCGTACCTCACGCGCACCTACGCGCAGACGCGCGTCGGGTTACACACACCTTGCTGGTACACACACGTAAAGGTAATCCCACACCTGGCACACGTACGATCCTATACCTGGACGGCCACTTTTTCCAGCTTTATCTCGATCAAAAGTTCCTCGAGTACCGCATGCGATGCTTTAATCTCTTCTTCTTCTTCTTGGTCTTGTTGCCACGGGGTTTATTGGTTATTTAATTTAATTGGACGCCCTTTTTGCTGTCCTGTAATCGAATCACGCGAATCTCAGTTTTTAGGCTTTCTGCGCAAAAGTATTCGCGATAGAGGTACGAATATTAGTCTGCTCCTTTCACTTATATTCATAATTTAAATGCTTATTTTTAATATTATCATATTACGTTATTTTCCAATTCACTAAAATACAGTCAAACTGATTTTATACAATTTCTTGTTTAAAGCCAGTACATTACACATAGTATAATATTCAGAGGCTCCATGACTTCCGTCAATTAAATTGTTTTAATATTTCGTGAAAAAGGTTTGTTGGATTTTGGTAAAACATTTTAATAGCGAAGATATGCGGTGAAATAAACGATGATAGTTAAATTAAAAGTTTTTGCATCAAAAATAAGCACCGTTGTAGAGAACATCAAACAAGCTTTCTATTTGAAAATTGTATTTCTGTCTTGTTTACTTGTAAAATAGAATTGAATGTGCAGATGAAAGTGGATAGAAATATTTAATTGGACAACTACGATAACAACAAAAAAATATACTACATCAGGATAATGATGTTACGTAGTTGTGACACTTTTATTTCGTCACGGTTATGCTGGAATCATTCGCCTCAACCCACGATTGAAATATTGATTTATAGTAAAGTAAGCGGCCAGCGATCCCGTTGATCCCTTTACCTGTAGACGCTGTCAGCTGTAATAATTCAATAGATCCCTGCGACGAACCAGCTCGTTTACATAATCTTTAAAAAAAGCATGGAAACATCTCCGATTAAAATGATTTTTATTCATTTTTCATATTTCTTTGTTAGCTTTCGTTATTCTTTGCACACAGTTCGTACGATAAATAAAAGTTATTCCGTCGGTTTCATGACTACTTTGTTGTTATTCCCTTTAGTTACACATGTTTACATTACCTGCATAGAATCTGAAGCATTCGTCCATGCATGTAAATATTTTTGTATCGTCATATACGGTCACTGAATGTAAAGTAACAGTTATTCAAACATATTGTTCGCCATTACTATTGACAAATTTTTATTTTTATTTTTATTTGTTAGAGACGAGCTCCTGTTTCGCCTCAGATTTATATGAAAGTTGTAACCATTTTATGGAGTTGATTTTGCGTTAAAATGAGAATTTGGTGATTAACAGACTTTTTAAAGTACATGTTTTTACCGAAAAATAATTTCGAATAAAGAAATGCTGTGACAGTTTCCAATATGTTTACTGAATCAAGTTATATAAGCAACATCTATCTGCTTTGTGTAGGCTGACACCACTTACCATAAAAGATTAAATTATTTCAAGCAATTTCATTTGAATACCAAATAAGAATTAAAGTAACTTCAATGGTATTGCAATCATCGTATCGGTTATAGAAAATTTAATCCGATTACCATACGGTTTGGTTTACACAAACACTAAATCTTCTCATCGGTTACAGAAAGATTAATAAAATTCAGTTGCAGTTCAGCTGTACTTCAGTTTCAGTTCAGTTGCATGTGACTAATATTGAATATGTAATGAATAGACTGTGGATTTTTGAAGGAAAACTGAGTGGGTGAAACACAAAACAAAAGACACGTCAGATAAATTTCATATTACTGGTACATTGTGTAATTGTAGGAGAAACAATAAATTTTTATGTAACTTCCATTTCTTATAAATAATGCAGACAATTTTCCTTTTGCATAAATATTCACAATCTGCTAATGACTCGTATCTGAAAAGTTGTGCGTATATTTCGCTTGAAATCGGTCATCGCGGTTGACAAAAGTTAAATCCACAAATCCGGTCTCGTAACACAGATCCGCATCGGGATATTAAATAAAGCCCGCGTATTAAAAATTCTCAAGCTATTGTCCGAGTAAAAAGGCCGCTCGTGTCTAGATTTAATCGAGTAATCTGCTTAGCGAACGTGAAACTTTTACATGGCTTCGTCAAATCTGTTCGCAGAGAGAAGACCCCTAACATACACACCGATATACAAGACACCCCCGCAAAGAAGAAAGAAGGATCGCGCCACAGACGACGCGATCTCGCCCGAGAAACGACCGATCGTCCAACACGGATTGGATCTACCCTCGGACCCGATCCTAAGCGATTGTCTGCCAACGCCAACCATAAATTACCCTCAGAATCATATTCCTCAGTCGAACACTTACAACCACGTACCCACGATGGCGGACTTCAAACAAATAGCGATGGACGCTTACAACCAGCGCAACAACCAAAACGTAAGTTAAATCCATTTTCACTTTCGAAAGAAAAAAAACAGACTATTTTTGCAGTGACATTCTTCTTGCAATCGTGAACGATGCGACTGTAAATTGTTGATTCGTCAGTTCATGAGTTAGTACACATTAGTATCGCAACACAAAGTTTAGCTAAACTTTACTTCAGGAAATCAGACATTTTTAATAATTTTTTAATGTAATCTTGTAGATTTTGGCGAGAAAATTCCGAAAATCCAAGTTTTAATCCAAGGAGATTAGTAGTTCAATAGTTATGCGTGTGTAAACATTTTTGACAGACAAGAGCGCCGCCATATTGGTACTCAGATATCATCCACTGAGAGAACTGAGAAAGTGAATTCCTAACATTAAAAATCTACAGGGTCACATAAAAAAAAGTTGAAAATTTCTGGTTTCCTGAGGTAAAATTTAACCTAAAGTTTTACTAACCATTTTTTGGATTATGAAACGTGTTACCTGTAATGTAACATTCAGCAATATTCGTATGAAGGATGTTTGATAGATTAAATTTTTAACGTTCTAACACGGTATTACTAATATCATTTCATGTTTTGTTTCTATAATAAAAGTTTGTGTTTCCCTTGAATTATCGTTTGACAAAATCAGAAAAGATTTAAATAGTATGCTGATCCTGATTCATTCCAATTCAAAGTGCAAAAATATATGATATGAATATATGTATAATTCCGAATACGGCACTGCAGAATTTATATTCGGCAGTGTTTCGTATCCCGATCGTAAAAGAGATAATTGGGTGTTGGTTTCGTGATGGATCATTCTATATATTTGGATAATAAAATCACAGGATCGATGTCTGTGTAATCGGAAATCGACAGTAATCCGTATTCGGAATATCGGGGTTTCACAACACTCGAAATCGAGGCTGCAAATCAACTAACTCATATTTATGTATGAAGTGCAGTTATAAGTTGCTTATACACTTATTTCTTGCTGCATGTCGATAACGCGCTTAAAAATATATATTTTCATCTCGCATTGATATTTTCATTAACGCTTTTTATTTAAGAGAAATTCAATGCTAAATTTCTGTTACTTTACAGTTTTAATCATGCAATGACCATCTAGAGTAATGTTAACACCGATAATTCAAACTTATAAATCGATTTTTAATTTTAGAACAAAATATCAATTACCCTGTCGAATATCAATGTTCGTTAAAAAATTCCGTGATCTACCCACCGAGTGTCTGAAATGACACAAAAAGCAAATTCTGTCCACAATTTAATAACAATATTATAGAAAAATATACACTGCAATCTTAAAAAACTGTAGAATCGTCTAATGTCAGAAACATGTCTATAATTTTTATTGAAGACATATCAAATTTTTAGTTCGAGAATTCTTGAAAGCAGTCAAGAGGTTTGTTAAAAGATACAATTTAGAAAATAGTATAATATTAGACCTTCTTTCTATTCACGGCTACTTACCCCTAACTCACAGACAGAGTGTCGACAGAGCAGATATAGAGCCGGCAGAGCAGGTGTATAAATCATCCCGATAATTAGCCTCGTAAACTCATTACGGTCTGTAAATTTAATCTGTCTCCTTTTTCGTGATATCGAATAGAGTCGTGATATATTTAGTTGATGCAATTTGATTAATGAGACGCAATTAACGGATCCCTTTGCCGCAGACAGTGTGTGTGCATGCGAGGGCTGGCATGGAGGGGGTAATGGTTGCGGCAAAGAGAGAGAGAGAGAGAGAGAGAGAGAGAGAGAGGATCGAGGAGCCCGGGGAAAATAGCGAATTACGGAATGAACGATCGATAAAACCGTGATACAATATTCAGCAGGAAAATCGCGTTCGTTTTTTCGCCGGAGGAAGTAATACAATCGACCCCTCCGTTACTACGACTTCACCTCGTCGATCCTCTCCCTCTCTCCGCTCCTTCTTCGCCCTTCCCTCTTCCACCCTCCGTGCACCACACCTCTTCGTGGCCAACCACTCCCTCTCTCCACCCCGCGTCGGTACATCGACAAGGTTGTTTTAAATATTCGAAGTTCCGAAGACGAAGGGAACCGGGATACGAGCCAAGACGAGGTCGCTTTAATATGCGGCAGTCTTCCACTTTAACTTTTCCGGTTTAGCGAAGCCTTGGGTTATCTGCGCTTCCGCGAGTTTAATTACGTCGAAGTTTTCTCGATAATTCGAGAGGGCCAGTCCCGATGCGCGTAACTCTCGCCTCGAACTCGGGCTTCCGTTTTCCTTCGACGCCGCGCTAGTCGCGTTCCATTAAATGTTTGAATAATTTTAATACCGAATATCTTACCCGCCCCGCGGGTCTCTCTTTCTCTCTAACACCGCCGCCGCCACAGTGGAACGAAACGCCTGTTTCCTCGGACAACACACAGACACTTCATTTAAGGATTTTTGGTCACGGTTACGGGCCAGTTATCAATAAATTAAAAAATTTTTCCGGAGTAATAAAATAATTTCATGTAAAATCGTATTCGAACATTGTTCACAAAATATCTTGGGAACGTGGAAAAATTCTTTTGCATTTTGTTCGATCCAAAATGGCGGCGCTACCACTTACGGAACCAAACGCGTTTTTTTTCTGGAGCGTCGATATTTTTTTAACGGAAAAAGAAGTTCTTTCGAATCTACATTAAAATGCCGAGAGAAGTACGTAGAGGTTTTTGAAAATATTGATTTTCTCGGAAATGGCAGGCATTTGAAGTGACAATTTTTTGGTAAAAAATTTCGTTATGATTCACAGTTGAGCATTTTTCAAAGAATCGTTCTGTAGCTATGGCAATTTTAAACATGAACTAACGGTAAACCCTCACGAATATGATCCAATTATTGACGCACTTCTTGAAACAATGTGACTTTGTTCGAAAGAATTATTTCATAAAATCAAAAACAAGCTTAATTTCAGTTATTTTCTTCACTTAAAATCTCTTACTAGCCGCGTTCCATTAAATGTTTGAATAATTCCAAGACCGAATCTCCTACCTCTCCATCTCTTTCATTTTCTCTCCGCCTCTCTTTTTCTCTAGCAAAGCCGCCCTCCTTTCTTTTACGCCGCTCTCCGTTAACTGACCCGCTCTATTCGCTTTCGATGTTTTTGTTCCGGTGTTTTTGTTTCCCCGGAATTTTGCGAGCCGGTGGTATTCGATTATTCTTCCCGTCATCCTCGCGCCTACGCTCCTCCATTATTAATGTGCCCTCCGCGCTCCTCCGTCCGCGAATTTGCAATATTCATAAGTATCGACGCGGTTGTAATGCTATACTATTTCGCGCGAATTTTATGCCATTATAGCGAAAATTGGAAATTATTGTTGCGAGGGACGTCCTCGTCGAGTCTAATTATTCCGTCAGTGGGTGCGATAATGAGCGAATAGTCGCGATGGAGGACTGGAGATGGCTGAACTTTGCAATTGCCCCTCCAAGCTTTTGGTACCCATTATCATTCTATCCGTTTCGGACAGGAATTTATAAAAATGATTCCAACAGTTGAAAACATTTGTATTCATTAAAATTCGTCAATATATCGTTCAATAATTATAATATACATTAACATTTCACAGACGCATGCCTGTGTCACAGACGCTTATGGGCAAACTTCAATGTGCTAACAAGAAAGTTGGCGAATATCTCGGTAATTTATAATTTCCTCCAAAAACGAAACTCATATTCGTATTCAGCGCATCGAAACGAACAGAATGACGCGTAATAGGTGCCGAAAGCTAGGGTCATCATTTCTGAAGTTCGGCCACTGCAGGTTAAAGGAGCTGCAATTAAGTCTAAAAAAAAACAGGTGCAGAAACGAATTCTGCTAGAACGTCCTCCTAAACAGTTCCGTTCTAGCTGAAACCAGCCCGAAAGGACACTTTGAAGAGCAATTGCTTTCAGGTCTACTACAGTCTGCAGAGGTCGAGCAAAGGTCTCTCGTCGATGCCGCAGAGGCCGGTGTCTTCGTCGATCTCCGCGCAGGGCAAGTTTCATCAGCCGGAAGTGGTGACGCGCTCGAATCGGATACAGGAGAGTTGTATATAAATCCGGGACACGTATCCACAGATCAAGAGAGAGAGAGAGAGGCACGAGCATACAAAGAAACAGAGAAATAGACGGTGACGGAAAAAAGAAAGATGTTGCCCGGCAAACTCGAACGACCCCCGTTGAACGTCTCCTTGTCGTTCGATGACTGCGATCCGGATGAGCCCGTGGTGATCTTGCCCGACGATGGCCGGCGTCCAGGAAAACGGTGTGTGTCCTGTTCGTTCTCGCCGATCGGATCGCAAAAGTGGCGTCTTCCCGACGATCGACGCGAAATCGTTCGAACGACTCTCCGTGGAGCGATGGCGAACTTTCACTGTACAAAACCGAGGAAAATAGTTATCAGGCTCCGTGGTGCGACGGAAACGCGGACCTGTATCGGGGACATCGACCCCCCTGGCTTCGGCGAGCCAGCAGAATTGAACAAGCCGGAGGTGTCGCGAGTTTAGTCAGGAAAGTTAATGAAACGTCGGCCTTTATTGAGGGAGAAAGAGACTCGACCGGACGCCGGCGATAGAGCTCCCCGGTTGTTCGGTTTTCGGGCGTCTTTTCTCCGGGGAGATTTTTATAATAGAGTTCGGCCACGTTCCCGAAAAACGAGGTCTCTCCGAAAGGCCATCGATGACTAACAATACGAGGATGCGACGCGGAGAAAACGTCGCCGAATTAGCGAGCACGGTCAGGTACCGAGTCCACGTTTCCGTTCGCGAACGGCCCCTGCCGCGAGGACGTGTGTTTTACTGTTTATATGAGATTAGTTTTTGTACAAAGATCTATTGTAAATAGGCGAGACAGCCTGGTCCTAGTGAGTAGTTCCACAATGTCCGAATTTCATTCGCTAAAAAGTCACGTTATACGGGAGCGGAGAAGATTGTTTCGGTCACGTAAGATAAATACTCGATGGCGTAAGGAAATAAAGAGAATGCGTTTCATCCGTTTTACAGAAACCAGTCTTGCTTCGAGATCTTCGCCAACATCGCCCACCACCTCATTCTCCTCCTCCGTCCTCGTTCTATCTTCGTTCTTACTGTATCTTTTCCGCACGATCCTCTCTATTAAGAGATGAGAAGAACGTACGAAACGAGGCGCCGAAATTTCGGTCGCACGTGAGTCGAATTCGCGGCCAAGATCGCATTGACCGACGCGCTTTCGAGTTCGCCAACCCAGACGTGAAGGAAATCTTAGTGCACCGGGTGTATCAACCACGGTGAAAGTCCCGTGAAAATTTTATTCGACCGCCAAACACGCGATGACCGAGCCTGTTCCGACACTTTCCGATTTCCGAGGATTTCAATTTCGGACCGCGTGAAATGCGAGCGATGCCGCTAACCTCTACTTTCCGACAGAATCTCGCCACGGCGGGTACGATCCACATATCTGATTTTGAATTGTGGCTCTTGGCCACTGTGTGTTCACTGACATTGTCGTCCCGTTCGATCGAGGCATTGGTAAATTTTTTATTTTATTCGTTCCGCTATTTTAAGTGAAATAATATACAAGAAGCTATATTATATTTTTCATTTTCTGAAACATTCAATGGCTTCTTCTTTAGATTTAAATATTTAACGGATTGGTCATATCTGAGTGTCGCCATTCTTCAACTAGGACTTGCAAATCGATTTTCATTTAATTATACACGAATCAATTAAATTTGATTTAAATGACTTAGCGATTTGGAGAAGGATTCAAGGAATGGCTAAATTATTTTGATTTTCTGGGAATTTTGAGAACCATTGTTCGACCGTCAATGTTTTCCACGTGAAAAATGTTAATTAACTTTGAAAAATTGTACGGATCGTATTCGTCAACAGGATTGCATTATTATCTGTCTGTGTTTGTAATATCCAATATTTCTGTTACTTAATTATTTTAATGAAGATTTATTTTGTGTATGACCCCGGTGTTTTTACTTTAGTTGTGATGTGTACTATGTCCTTTCTAATGTTTTCAAGATTGAATATATAATTTTCGATAATTTTTTTTATATACATGCATATGTATAATCATTGTTATGTGTTTTTGATAATCAATCTAATATTTTTTTATGTACGAGCACACAATTTGAATACAAATTTATTTCACCACTTGTGTTACCTTTATCACGCTTTCTCTTTTGTTCAGATTTTACTCGTCTTCGTGTTCTAAGGCATCGACGCGTGTACGGTGGAATACTGTACAAAAGAATCAATAGTTCTTTTGTGGATAGTAAGAGCGGGCGAATGTATCACCAAGTTCTTTTGAATTTTTAACGAAACCAGAAAATAATTTAAGTAGAAGGGATATAAAAATTTTTCAAACAACGAACAAATATTCAAATTCGGTATGGAATATGCGTATCGTGCATATCTGCATGGAGAAAAGTTCTATAATACTGCAGCAATCGTCAGCAACGAGCTCTTCAACCATTATGTTGTACAGCCATCGAGGTGAGTAAAATTTCATAGAAACAGGTGAGTATTACAATTACAGTGTTCACTCTATACATCTCCCGAATTCCTAGCCGATAAAAGTCCCGGAACTATCCCCACTACCGCAGGGTGATCCCGTGAGTGGCCGAGAATCTCGAGAGACCTCCTGGTCGATCTATGTCCGTGGCTAGACCCATGTTTTGGACATGTATCGAGTAGACACTGTACTAGACTGCGGATCTTCATGCAAGATAAAAATTGTCTAAATAAATCATCAGAAACCAATGTTAGAGATAAATATGTCTTCCTTTCAATTGTTTTCCATTTGACCTATTCATTTTTGTCATAAATGCATACAATTGCAGTAATTACCTAGCACATGCTCTCTATTAGAGCCTGGCTCTATTAACAATCTTGTGAACGAACGAAAGATTCTAGTACTAGATTTCGAATTATATGCATTTATGACAAAAACTTGAAAGTACAGGGGGATGAAGCCTATATTTGTTTTGCATAAAAACCCGCAGTCTATTGATCGCAATGGTGCCTAAAATCGAGCAACCTGAAAACGAAAACTAGCGAGAATTTATATCGCGAGGAAGGTTCCATAACCCTTTCGAGCCCTGGGAATGGCTTTTGTTAGTTGTTCACCCCGGCTCGTTCTATTTTTTGCCGTTTTGTGAGAATGCTAAGGCGTCCCCGTCTTCGTTCGGTTTGCGAAAAGTCGCGGATTCAACCTGACAGGGAAGAAAGGGCGCGTCCTATTGGACGGGCCGTAGTAATTCGAGCATTTTCAGGGAATCCCGGGGCACTAGAGCGTTTGCATATATTGTGCACCTTCGGTCTAGCTAACAGGGACTAACCGAGAACGCCGGCATACCCTATTATTCTATCTGCCAGGCGTGTCTCTGGGGCTGTTAAGACGACCTACTCTACATCCACCGGCTCGTCCACCCTTTCCTCGCGCCCCGAACTGTCAACCGGCGCTGCTTGTGAATACGCCATGTAATTACAATACATTCAACCATTGTGATCTGATCATTTTGTCGCGTGCAAAGCCAGCGAACTCTCGTGAACCCGCCGCCATAGAAATGAAAGTTTTACGGATACATTACGGTCCCGTTTAATGCCTGGACGCCATCGGTTTCTGAGAGCGTAGCTGCCCTCTCGTGCTCAGTCATTACGACACGAATCAGTATGCTAATCAACGGTTTTATGGTCGATAATCACAAGACTGCTAAACCGAAATTTTATTCTCTGCGTCGTCCCTAACCTCTATAAAGTTTTTAATTCACAGCTGCTGATTATCTTCCGTCTGGACGTTCATACGCTGTGAATGTATTCAATTTTTTTATCTTTTGAATTTGTTAAATTATTGGAAATTGGAACGTGTGATTTTTGGTGATTTTTATACTAATTTCACGTGACGCAGTCATATTTTTGCTGCTTTTCAGACATATATTCCTACCATGTAGTTATACAATTTTACAAAATTTGTCTTTTCAGTTTTATTCGCCACTGTGACCGTGTAAAATATTTTAACAACGGTATAAAGTAAATGAAATTATTCCGAGTACTTCTTAAAATTGTAATTGCTGAAGCTGAGGCTGAAACTATTAATAGATTAATAGAACGATATGCAGTATGAAATTGTTGGAGACGACATTTTTGTCGATTGCATAAGGTAGGTGTTTTAATGGTGAATTGAATGCACGTTTCATGGTATTGTAAGTCGAAGGAGTTGGTTTCGGGTTTGTCGTTGACCCTTGACCCGGGTTTGTCATCGCCGAAGCTTGGTGGACCGAGCTTGCTCAAAATTAACGGAAGCCAGTTGATCGTGACCACTTTGGCCAAATTGGTTTGTGCAAGGGGAGCTGGCGAGTCGGTGGATAGCTAAAACGGCGCCATTTCTGCGATTGGGTCAGAAAAACGTAACTGGACCGAGCACTGGACAAATTTTTATAAATTCCGCCCACTCCACGGCGTTCCAGACAAATACTTTCCCAATCAAGTAATCGTCTTCGATACTTCCATAACGTTCAAAAACGTCGAACAAGTGTCACAGAATTTGTTTGTCTCGTACTGTACACGTTCACTTCACCGAAATATTTAGGAATATCAACAAATATCCACACGTGTAAAAAGGAAATATGAAAACAATTAAACAGCTTCTGGATCTTTCAAAATGTTTAAACTCTCATTCGAATTAAAAATTTCAACCCAGTGCAGAAAAATGGTTGAAAAGTTGAAAAACAAAAATTTCATTAAAGTGCACTTCCTATCTCGCGTTAGCTAGTAATTTATTTCACTTCGAACATGCGCGTTACGCCTGTTAAATATTCCGATTTAACAGTGAAGAATCTAGAAAGCGGAATATAAAATTCATTTCGGATCGCGAAGTTCTTTAACTGATACGTGAACGTGACTCGTGCATTTTAAATATAATGAGGCACTCCTCTCGCATAGTTATTTTAATATCCGTGAAAATTTCCGCGGGGACCGATTGCGCGAATGATTTTGCGCTGGTGACGAATGTTCAAACGATTTCACGTTGTTTCCACGAACCGTCATATTTTATACAAAATATTTCCACGCAATGTCACAGTTATTTTACTGGAGACAAAAGAGCAATTTAGAAATTGTCTAAAAATTTCGAAATGGGACAAACGGAGCAACTGAAAACGCCCCGGAAAACTGAAGAAAGTAGGATCATCAGACCTACGCAAATCAAAAATAATAAAACGGAATAATGATGAATAAATATTATTCGAAAAAAATGTATGAGTTGGTTCAATAAGTTACCTTATACAATGTAATTTAAATGAGAGAAAAAAGTGTTCCATAGATAGAAAAGTTTGTCCAGAGTCGTCCTTGATGCACGTTCGGAGACAGTGACGCGCAAGTGCATAAGACACTGCAAAATGCTCGACATCGGTGGGCGGTATCGTTCTGTAATAATTAACAAGCTCTCCGTATGGTCATAGAATCGTAGGTTAAACTACAGCACTTACGTACCTAAACCGCCCATTAAATCTATCCAGAAACGTGTATTATTTTAAGCATGGTCTCTCGAAATCGATATGCTTTATACAGCGATGTGTAAGTATCGGGTTTAGCCTGATTTGTATTCTTTGCCTAAACGCTGTGAACAGTTCTAATCGTCCGGGAAGACTTTTATTACTGTTGGACTTGTTGTAACTATGGTCACTGTGAACCTTCAAAATTACAGGCGTACCGTGTTGCAAAGACGCACATAATTTATTATAATTCACTACTCATGATTTATTATTATTTTCCTGTACTATCCACTATTATTAGAAACTGCAATATTAATGGATTTTATGTGAAGCTTATATTCGTGTTTCCTACTTTGTTTGCTATGCTCATTTTCGATACAGTATTAAACTTTCTATTAATTAATTTTTACACCATATCCCAGATTAAAAGAAAGATACCTTCGAATTACTTGGAATTCAATCAACGTCTTTCAGACGAGAACAACTTCCGGAAGTGAATAATTTTCTGCTTGATTGAGTTTCTTTTTTTTTTTGCAACTCACTGCCGTGCTGCATTAATTCAGGGGTGATAGAATAATGGAAAGGTAGTGCAATTAGTAAATGAAAAGGATATTAATTAGAGGCAGCATTTTATAAAAGATTTTTTTACGTATTTCTGACCAAACAAATTACTGGAATGTAAATTCATATTAGCATGCGAAAATAAGATGCAATTGAACATTCTAAGAGTGCAGAATAGTAATTTAAATGTCCCTCGTTTTTAAAAATAGCGAGGGCTCGAACTTTGTACAAAATAAATTATGAAATTTGTGTCTCGACTGATTTTACAGTAATATTATCAGAAATCGGAAATACTGTTTACGCATTCATGGTATTTCTGGTAAAAACGTTGTAACGATAAGAAAATTTTAATCAAATTCCCAGAACATCAGCTGATAATACTATCGCTGCAATTCGTTTGACAATTTCCATGAAATATTTACAGCGCGTCGCAGATCTCATTACATCTAATTGTTTATCGAATCGGTTTGTCAGCGGATGTTGCGTTAGTTTATCTGTCAAAGGGTGTTTCGATTAATTCCTCGATACGATAGAATCAAGCCTACACGTATTCCAGTGAGTATATATGACGTTAGCTTAGCAGACAAATATGAGACAACTGGCAACATCAAAGTAAACCTCCCAGCCGCACTCCCAATTGCTGGAGTTGATTGAAAGATGCAGTTCCAATTAGACTGATTCACTTTCTGTTTATCCTTGTCAAGAAGCAATCGTAATCAGCGGAACTATGGTAGTATACATAATTAGTTAACTACGAGCGAATATGGTTTCGAGTTAAAATTTCTGGCACACAATTTCCAAACTAAAATCAAAATCCATTGCGCATAATATTCGCCTGCATTTGTTTCCGCAGCATAGAATATGTAATTTGCTACCGTTCCTTCGTTGCATACAGTTTAATTACGTCTGGCATTGCTACGAAGTTCATTAAAATTTAATAACGAAGTTAGAAAAATGGAAATTGTGAAAGGGCGCGCATCAATTAAAAATATTAACTTAAAATCTCAGTAAACTAAAATTTGATCGAAAGCAAACAACGAGAGTTGGGCGAAAAATGTCCCAAATAAATAATATCGATCATGGGGACATAAATCATTGAATAACATTGTTCGATTTGGCTAATAATATTAAATCCGTAGTAATTTCTTGATATGAAAATATTGTGAGTAGGCTGCGAATATTCATGCATTTATATCGTCTTCAAATTTATAAAATACAAGAAGTTGTGCATTGAAAATTAACAACGTTCCTTTTTCTCATTTATCACAAAACATTTTCCACTAAAAAAAAAGTTTCCCTTCGTTCGTTTCTTACAGAATAAAAATAAGTAGAAACGAATGATAAGTGATTTGCAAATTATTTATAACAGAAATGAGTATAAAATTTAAAGTAGCATAATATCTAAGAGAATGTAGAAGAGTGAAATTCGTTGAATCGTTTTCTATAGACAAGTCTTATAAATATCAATAATTGTAAAATAAAGTTCATTCGACCTAAAGTAACTGAAAACATGCAATAAATACAAATGTGCCTTTTTTTACCAGAAGGAAATGATCAAAAACCGAGAAGCTGTAACGCTACAGCCGTCAAGAAATGAAAGGGACTAATATTAAGTATCGATAAGAACAGCTATAAAATTGCATGTGTCCGAGAGGTCATTGCAAACATGCCTGGTCCGTTAACATCGTCTCCGCCCACGCGTCCGTCAGCGTTCTATATTTCATTTGTCCGTGCATACATGAAAAGTGGTATAGGTAGGTAACAGCTTCGAATCGCTTTCAACATTAGTCACCGGCTCGGCCGGTGGATGGTGTAGCGTTCAGCTACTTTGTATTCCGTGGCTTATTCAATACGTAATACGTCGAAGTTACAGTCGGTTTGTTCGCGAGCACCATCTCCGCCGATATGTCCCTAGTTTATAATAATCCTGCGGCTCGTTTCTCATTTCACTTCGAAACCGACAGAAACAGCTTTCCGTTTTCGGAGGTTGGCAGACGTGGCACGCATGTAAAATACAGAGCCAGGCCGGTCAGATATGATTCAGGGACTGGCTGCAACCCGCCCCGGTTTGAGAATAATCGACAGTGTCTGATGTCCGGAGTGGCACGTAAATAATCGCGGATCGATGCCTGCAAAGTGACACGTGGAAACGGTCGGTGGACGATGCGGATACGCCATGAATGTTGCAACGGAGGATATCGACCGTGTCGGGGCCCGGTACCGGTCAAAGTGAACGCCGATTGCCGTCCACGCCGCCGTTTCATCGATCCTCCTACGATGGAAGTGAAATCGACAGTCGAATATCCGGCAAATATTGTCGATCACCCCACTGACCGTACCGCCGCGCCGTTACGCCCTTTCAAGATGTATCTTTTCGAAATGGTCCACACTGTCGCGTCCAGCGCAGACCTTATTCGTCATCCCCGGAAATAAAATGGCTAACGGAGCTAGCAGTAATTATTTCCTGCGAGCGTTCGATCGATAGCGTTATTCCGTAAAAATATTTGAAAATCTTTTCGTGATCGAATCTATCAGAGACATGAAGATTCAAGACCCACTAAAACTTGACGTATAATTTACCGAACCGTTTCATCGAAAGAAATTAGAAAGTTTACTAAAACCGACGAAACATATTCGTAACTGAATTTTCAGTAGGTCGTTGTAAAGTGGAAACTTAAATTTTTAAATCTACGTAAGGTTCAGTGACGCAAAAAATATTTTAATGTGATCGAGAAGTTTCAATTTGCAAATCATTTTATATAATTCGCCCATGAACTATAATCATCGTTTTGGATGAAATCGACCAAAGACTTGCACTTTCATATATGTCTTCGGTTTAACTATTAAACGAGAACGATTGCCTTCATTTTAGATCAGCTTCTGGAGAACCCTCAAAGGCTTTATTTAACTTGTCAGTTTCTGACAGTAACTTGTGTTAATTGGTATTTTTATGAGGTTTAATAAAAGTATTGTGAATATATATGTCCTCGAATGAACTTTTTTCTTTATCTAACAAAAACGTTTATTGAGATAAAACACTTCTGTTTAATGCCTGTTTTGATAAATTATGATCTTCTTGTTTAAAACGGGACACGTTAACAGACACGAGCAGTCGGTGTAGATGTAATATATTCTGTTACTTGCTTGCCTCTCGGTTTTTACACACTGGGAAATACCGAGGCTATTACTGTGACATTCCGACGTATGATTAAAAAGATTGCTGGACAGGGACCAAAAAGTAGTTTCTATCCCTGGATAAATTTAACTGCTCATTGTCTCAGTCGTATTTATAAACTCAAAATTATGGAGGAAATGGTGTTGTTCTACGTGACTACGTGCTATGCGTTTATTTTATTTTGTGAAATACAGATCTCGGTTAAATGTAGATTTTAATTTCATAATTGTGACGTATATATATATATATTTATAAACGTAATAATGCTGCTAAAAAATGTAAAATTGTCACTATGAGACTGTTCCTGTTTCGAAATTAGTATTTAAATAGTAAACGAAATTTACAAATATTTGAAAAAAATATGTACTTCAAGTCTAATCTGAATTTTAAGTGTTTTCTAGTTATGATGTGGAACTTTACTATTGTCATTGCATTTTTATTATTTCTTGTACATCACCTTCAATAACGATTTCGAATTCTTTCAAACAGAGGTATTAGCAGGGTATATGCACGCAAGAAAGTTAGTGTCCAATTTCTCCTTATGAAATATTAACTTTCACACAAAGTTTCTGCACCGCAACAGGCATTATAACGGTTATAGAATCGCGATACCAGTTGGAACTTAGCGTCACGCGTGCACTAGAAAAAGTAATACTTTACTTTCGAAACTATAATCTATGCTTAATATCTCTGAGTAAATTACAAACTAAAACCGCTTTATTACACAACTTTGAAACTAAAATGGTGCCATTTCCTCCTATCTTTTGTCCCCAAGATTATCAGATTTGTAACTTCAGTCTAACCAACTATGACACTGAAAATGCAAGTATAGCCTTCCAGTTAATTACCATCTTACATAGATCGACATTTATTTCGATGTAAAACGGATCAACTCCACTACTAAATTGTTATAATTTCAGATACAGTCAAACCTGTTTTTGTGCGGTAGATGGGGACCGCATAAAAGAAATCGGACAAAAAAAAGTATTCAGAAACTTCATAAATAGCTATAACAAATTATTTTTTTACAACATATTAAAGAAAATTTTTTTATGCGGTGGAGAGGGACCAGGTGGAGGGAGGGTGGAGGGTGGAGGGGCCTAAATTACTTGTAAATTAACACTCAATTTATCTACAATCATATGAAATTACTACTTGGAATTGAAACAATCTTATAGAGACTACTGGAATACTTGAAAATGAAACAATTTTACAGATTGGAAACCACCAATCGATACTTAAATTATTTACAACACCACTCCAACACTTCCAAACAAACCAATCTCGGAAACACCCTGCAACCACAGAAAACCAAATTCATCCCTCAACCTCCCCCTCCCCCAACGCCCCGACTCCCATAGAATCATTTATACACCTACCCAAGACAACAAAAAATCCGAGTTACCAGAACCTTCCGATACAAGTTTACTAAGACCTCCGCCATATTTATACATCCTTCTAAACTCGCTAACACAAGGGTTAAGCACGAAACGAGAGAATCCAGTGCGGGGGTCGTGTTAAAGCCGTGTTAAAAACAGGGGGGAGCTCGAACAAACGTTCTCTCGCAGCTTCTTGAGGAACACCTTGGCCCGCAGTGCTCGCAGGTTTATTCGAAGCGTTCCCATTCCGTCGGGAAGACCTGTGTAATCCGGCCGAGCAGGTTCTCGGCCGCGGATTCGCTCGCGTCGGCGTCGCTTACATCTCTCATCCGCAGGAGCCAGGAAGAGAGAGAGAGAGAGAGAAAGAGAGAGAGAGAGAGAGAGCGGAGCCGTGGACCAGCTCGTTCCGGCTCGTTCCGTTTTTACGAGCGGCTAGGATCATTTTTTACGAGGCAGTTCCGTAGCTCTCGTTGTCCAGAATTCATCCGGCGTGCAGCGCGCAGCCACTCGTCGATCTGCCTCGTCGGCGACCGCCCTCGTCGTCGAAGAGGGGTTTGCAACGAGTGGCGCTTCAACTTTCGATTGACGACACGGGGAACGGGGGTAGGAGGGGGTGAGGCCAAAGAGCGCGGAGGAGGGTGGCGCCACGGAACGGAAACGAGCCATCGAAGATGACTTTCCGCGGAAAATCTCGCCGAAAATGCCGTGCATCCCAATGCCTCCTCGCGGTCGCGAGGCAAGATTCGTTTCGTGGCGGTTGAAGGGGGTTCCGAGGGTGACGGGTGGCAGAGGGGAAGAAAAGTTTAGATTGAAGTTTCCGCGTGAATGAAAAGTTAAGGACTGTCACTCGCATCGTAGCAATCTGCGGTAACAACTTCAGGTCTGACGTAGTTTCACGAGTAATTTTCCGCGATCGCGCGGTTAGGGGCGGGGGGAATCTTAGCGTACAAGTATATATATATATATATATATATATATATATATATATAATCGTATAATGTATATATATTCGTTACGAGGACTGTCGGCTCTTTGCATCCCCCTTCGGGACCTGATTATCGGGGGATCTTCGGGATTTTGTGTCCCGATGCAACATTGTTTCAGTCCCTTGGGCTGCGATATGTTTTGAGGTTACAGTGATTAGAACGGCTGAACTTCAGAACTTCGGTGTGACTTCCGGTTTTTGACGGATATCAAATTCCGGAGATATTCGTGGGAAACTTTCCTACTAGCACATTGAATTCTGTATAAGTTATCATTCTAATCATTAGAACTTCTTCTTCAGCTTCTTCTTCTTTATTTGAACTTGTTCGCTGTTTCCTGGAACAAGAAGAACGTTTGTATTGATTGTATTCTTCTGGCTCTGAAGAGAATAACAATGAAGCTTCCATTATAGAGAAATTTCGAATTGAGGACTAATAATTCTCCAAGGAAAAAATGGCTATGCCTTTTAGGATTTCGAAGCGTTTTTTGAAACTTGTATATAAATAATTTTCGTCCAGTAATAAATTACTCAAGTTGCACAAGGTTCGTCATGAAAGGTACATAGGATTAAAATTAGGAATTTGATATTGTCCGACGATCATACTCTTATAGAGTCGAGGTTGACAATATTGTTACGATAAAATAACTTATTTCGTTCTAATGTGTCATGTGAAACAGATATGGAGTTGCAAAGCAATCACAGATACGTAGATATTTCATTCGAAGTTGATTGCACATTCCACTGCATTAACAGCATTTAGGTCAAAATCTAAAGTTCGCCGCTTCACCAGTGTTGCAGGTATATGTAGTCATGAGCCACTCGTGTCTCATATGTGCTTATTTCCACAGAGATGCGAACCAATCACCCTTGGTAGTTGTGAACACAGATGAGGTTCGAGATGAAGACGCGGAGCGCCGTTGAAGTGGTAAACTTTGGATTTTCATTATGAAGATATTAGAACAGTTGAGTGAAGGTATACAACAATCTATGGACCACCAGCAAAACATATGTTCGTGCCAAAAATTATTTCCCAAAAACCCAACAATATAATCTCCATCGGTTCCGAATTTATTTGTATATTCCCGTTGCGATTGGAATTACTGCAGTAAATACAAATATTATTACTAAGTACAAATAATGAAACACACGTGAAACAAATTCAGTCAGAATGAACAAACAGTAACGATTTGTAAATATTACTGTAGTGAGTACGAACAAGAAAAGAGATTTAAAATAAATTTACTAAAAATACACAGATACCTTTTACTATATAATTTAAGCCTAAATAATTCAAATGCTTTAAGGAGGATAAAAAAAACTTGACAGAAATTTTATTGGAGTCCAGAGACATTCCAGTGTACCAGTTAGAGGTGAAAGTAAATTTAGTTATAATATAGAAACAATGACGATTTGCAAACTTGATTCAAGTAGATAGAAATATTGTAGTACAATTACTGCAGTAAGTGGAAATAAAGAACAAGATATCAATTAAAAACAATTAGAACAAGTGGTAACTTGTACGTATCATCGTAACTATGCATAAAATCAATGAAACTTCTGATAAATGTCACTCCGGTAGGCCGGGCCCGATCATATTTACGTTGCGGAAAACTCGGCGTGCATGCCTCGAGGCCCGAGTTTCTAATAGATCTTATAGTGTGACATGATTGACGTTGTCGCGCTGGGCGTTCGTAATTTTCTAACCTTCCGGAGGGAAGGCCAGGTTAGGGCTAGCCATTATTCTATGTCCCGTTTTCAACGAACGGCTGCATTTAAACTGCACTTGACTATACTCGTCGGCACTTACCAGGTCGATGCACACCCCCGGCAGATACACCGACGTTTCAGCAGCTCGTT
This sequence comes from Halictus quadricinctus, assembly GCA_028454245.1. Taxonomy (NCBI): domain Eukaryota; kingdom Metazoa; phylum Arthropoda; class Insecta; order Hymenoptera; family Halictidae; genus Halictus; species Halictus quadricinctus. The sequence goes on along the minus strand of CM052125.1, from coordinate 11,618,541 downwards.
TCGTTAACACGTACCTACCGAGGAACGGGCGAACACATTTAGACTCGAGGAATGAATCCTTGGCTCGCACTTCAGCCCAAAGACGCAAATTGCAGGAGGCACCGTCGAACGCTACAACGATTCGCACGGAACAACGTCATTGTACCCTCCGAATTTCTCTCTTCGTCGGGCGTTAATTACACGTTAATTGACTCGGCAAAGACCTTTTCGTAGCTCGTTAACTTGCGGTTGCCGCGCGGTGAGCATTATTTATTATAACTGATGGATCCCGCGAAACGTGTCGCACTCTCTGTTTGGACCGGCACCGTCGTTCCGCGGGATTTTCTGAATAGCGTCTGTGCGACAATTTCGCTTCACCTTAATATACTCGTGCATTCAGTGCGAATCGATAGACTGAGCATCTGAAAATATATCCTAAACTAATCATTTTTTCGAGAATAAAAACCTGGAATTGGCTCGTAAGAAAATATACCATTTCAAAATCAATGTTGACCTCCATCGAAACATTCCTCGCTGCGAATAATAATTCTGACGTAAATCAAGGTGGTGATATCCGGTGAGACACCTTGTATATCAGAAAATATGGTGGCCAAATGTAGAGTGATACAGCATAACTCAATACTTTTTCCAGGCCAAGGATTTGTATTCGTGGGATTAGCTGGCGTGCGAGGTGGGCTACGCGAACGAAACAAATCGCCACGTTTACGACTTGCATCAGAGGCAATTCCCGATTGATGCGTGCTTCTCCCAGGTCCGACGTAGAGAAGCGGGTCGCCTCGAGCGTGCCACTAAGCGTCACCCGTCGGAAAAATTGCTCCTAATCAATCTCGAAAATTGCCACGAAAACGAGAGAGAGAGAGAGAGAGAGAGAGAGAGAGAGCACGGGGTAACCGCTCTTCGATAAAATCGCATAAAATCCCGAAGAGTGCTCGCACATATACTTATGACGCGGACCCCGGGCCGTTTCGCTTGGGAAGAGAAACTCGTAACCGGTATTAACCTTTCCCGGCGTGGCTCGGTTCATATTAGTCATCGGCCGAGGAAAGAAGGAATTCATAAGAATGAAAAATTACTCGCGGCCCGGCTCCAAGAAACGCGGGGGAAAATAGCTTCCGAGGAAAGTCGGAGAGAAATTTTGCGTGACCGAGCGTAAAACGAACGTAGAAATGATACGAGATGGTTCGAAACGTTTCGAGAACGCTCCTACCCTAAGATTAAAGTCAACTCCGGCTGGCTTCGTGGAATTCCTCGATTATTTTTCGGCTTCTCGGACAACAGTTCCAGTTATTGTTCGGTCGCTTTGAATCTTTAGTTTCAGCCGTTCGCTTTAGTTCAAGAGTTTACTTTTCATTTAATTCGATATCGGCGGAAGATAGAAACTCTACTCTAAAGTAATCACGCTGATCTTTATATATTTTTGATGTAGAAGTGAAAATATTATTTTTACATCAATTTGGAGAGTGTGCTGTTTGTGTTGTAACTACTCGCGTGTGAAATAAGTGAACTGCAAATTTTAGGCAATTATGTCCAAAAGTGAGTAAGTAAGAAACATGAAAGGAGAAGATTCTTAATTTATTGAAATTAATTGGTGGTTCTTGTTTTGAAGCTCCAAAGCCTAAGAATGGATGACAAACGACAGATTAAAAATTGACGTTTACAGTAGAAACTACCCTGCAAAATTTTTGCAGAAATTTGATTGTTCTTGAAATGTTGGAAAATATTTTGGAAACCTTCAAAAATCGCTTGAAAAGATTCAGCGGTATAAAACTTATATGGATGAAAGGGACATTTATTAATTACCAAATGTTAAAAATATAGTTTATATCGGATCTCTGACGCACAAACCTTTTTATCACCGCGAGTTTTAAACCCTGCACACTCGACAACCTTTCAGCTCTATCCAGAAACATTCGGCGTTTCTAAATAAAATTTTTCGTTAACACTTTCACACTCTCCACTGGAACTGACGCTCTTGACTGGATACGGACTCCTGAGAGTACTCTTTGCTAAATGTCGCTTCTGCTCTTGAGAGAGTAAAACTCGTAGAAGTCTACTCTAGTGAATGAAAGCGAGAGCTCGACTTTTCAGAGTAACTCTCACCTACACGTGCTTTTTTTCTGTTTTATACAGTCGTGCTCAAGTTATTGTTATTTCTTTTTGAAGCTATAACAAAATTTCAACCTCGTTCGTCGAATTTTTTGCCTGTTTATAGCACTCGAAAAATTGTTTTAATTATCGATTCTGACGCGGAATATTGCCTCTCGGCTAACACAAAGATAAAATTAATTGAAAAACCCGAGAAATGCCTGTCTCCGTTAAGTTAGTTTACACCGGTACTACCACCGAGTTCGGAGACGGGCCTGAACACTAACGCAGAAGGCTTTTGCGAAAACAGCGGGACCATGGCGAAGAAATCGCGTATTCAGTGGGTTCACGTATCCCCGGAAAGTTCGTTAAGGGCGGAGGCAGTATTCGGTTCGTCGGGCCGCAACGAGGCATTAATTTTCCAGGATGTTAATACCGGGGGTGGTTGTTAGGGTAGTTTGGTCCGGTGGCTGTCGGAGAAAAGGGAGCGAGACTTTTACTCAGGTGGACGGCCGTGTTACCGAGGAGAAATCAGTGGCGAGAGGAGGGAGAGTGAGAGAGAGAGAGAGAGAGAGGGAGGGAGAGAGTTGGGCCGCGCGCGTTTGAAGCTGGACGCTGTCAGCCTATGACGAACAATTTCCAGGTGGCAGTGTTACGTCGTCGTCGCTCCCCGTACTCGCGCTAGTAAATAGCATTAGCAAGTCAACTAGCGCTTTGCTCTCCGGGTACTTACTTCTTGAGATTCCAGTTAATTTATACAAGTGGCACGCTGTAATGCAGTTACACAGTTACCGGGGGTTACAAGTTAGTTTTAGTTTCGACCCGACTGCCTTCTTAGCTCGGGCGAACGACGAAGAAGCCCCGATGTCGTCGGCGTCGTCGACGACGCAAGGGGCACAACGCGAAGGGAAGAAACGACGAGAAACGGTTTCGTCGAGAGCGTCGAACATCGCTGAACACCGTCACGGCTGCGTTTGGCGAAACGGTAATTTTGTAAAGACAGGGGACGCGATGCTTCTCGCGTCGCGTGACGTACCAAGAGTTTCGGTTATTATGCAACAGATACGGCTAATTTCGGCGCGGCGCGATGTCGAGCTGTTGGAAACGTGCTGAGAGCAGCCGGGGACGATTCAACGTTTACGGACTGTTACCGATTCAACGTCCCGTCAGTTATTCCTGCGTTCGCCTCCGACTAAATGAACAGCTCCAACACCGGCGAGATACTGCAAAAATTTGCCAATCGTCAGTGGCTCTTCCAAATTTTGTAAATCACGCTGTATCGTCATCTTTCGTTTCACGTAGGACCTCTTAATGTTAATGAAATAAAATATATACTACTTAATATATACTTAAGAAGTTCCTGCTGATAGGAATTAGTTATGTTAAGCTATATTCTAAATTTTAGTTCTATCAATGTCACTTGTCACTTCATAATCGAAGTCGCCCAATTAAATTAAGCTAAGTTAAGTTCATTCAGGATATTTTGAAGATTTGCGTCTGCCATAAGTGCACGAATATCCACACACACACATACACAGAGGCTATCGAAATTTTTAATCCACATATGTTACGTCTACTCCCAAGCCCTGTTTAGAAATTGGCATAGTTTTGCACGGTTGAGATCAAGCAGTTCGAGGTCGGGCTTAGCCCAGTTGCAAAACTTCTTTCCCTGGTCAATCATTCGGAACCATGCCCGCGCTATGCATAGCATTCTACATATAAGAACGAGGGGGTGCAAAGGGAACTCGGTTGAGGAACGCGTGGCATCGTTCTCTTCAATCAAACACTGAGGGATTCCAGGGTCGATTTTCTGGGTTTGCTACACGATTTCCGTTTCTCTCCATTTCGTCACGGAGAAAATTCTCCGATCAAATAAATTCTTGGAACCCGGTATTGAACAAGGGAATAGATCAATCTGAGATTTCACTTATCCCAACGGTTTTAGTATTTTAAAGTTTCGAATGCTTTCGAACTACACTTTCGTCAAATTGCAGAACACATTTTATTCGCGCTAAGTTTTGCTCTTAGGAGAAACGAATTTCCGAAAATACTTTTCCGCCCACGGCTTTGAACCTGAACCTAATACAAATCTAAAGCAAATCCTTTACTAAATTATATAAATTCTATATAAATCATACAAATTCTATATATTAGATTAATACAATTCCGTATGTATTCATCGAATCTCGTTTAGTAATCTATTCTTCCAGGTAGAATGATGCCTTTGAAACGTCGGTTTGAATCCATTCGTTTCAGGATGCCAATCAATCTTAATTTAAACAGTTAATTCCCCGTCGATCTGAATCAATAAACGATCACAACGGGTAATATGTAATTACAGGCAATAAATGCTGATCGCCGTGAAGAAGGTTACACGCGGAGCGAAGATAAAAGACCAGGCTCCATTAATCATTTTATCGATTCGCCTCTTTACGTTAATTCGTAAGAAACTATCAATCTTGCAAGACATGACAACGGGCTTGTCGCATCGACATCGTTAATTGAATCTCCTGAGAAGTGTAACAACCAATCACCGAATTTAATCCGCCACCTGCGCGCGTTTGACAGCTCGATTCTTTTCCGATACTTGTCCATTCATTTCGCGCACAGTTCCATTTCAGTGGTGATGAAACGTTTCAATGATTTCGATGCTCAATATGTTTAATCGTTTACTTATGACATTTGTAGAGTATTGAATCGTTAAATACACTGTAAAATCGTGACATAATAAATAAAGGAAAAATAAAGTAATACAATTAAAAATTTGAAATTGCTGACGAGACAATAGCGCAGAAAATGTTCGCCAAAAAATACACGCAAACTTACAAGTCGGAATTCCATTGGCAGAACTGCTGCAGTCATTCGTCATCAATTGACAACTCGTAAGAATGACGACCGGCAAGAACAAGTTCAACGTCCCGTAAGCCGATCTCGAATTTCATGTTCGCGTGCGTTCAAACCTACAAATCGATTCCACTTTCGATATCTGGAATTGAAATAGAAACGCTGAGAGTCCCGAACGTGACATGTGTAAATTTCTGCGACCGCGATGGAAAGTTGCCACCCCCGTTTCCCACCCACATGAAATCGTCCGGGCAAAGGAGTCGAATCAAGACCATGGTTATCAAGGCATTCGAACGCCTTTATCTATCGTGGGAGGATATCATGGGAGTTGGGGTGTCGCCGAAAAATGCTGCGGGGCGATTCATTGTCGTCAAAGGAATCATCCCCCCACCCTTCCCGAGGGATGAAATCACGAGAAAAACACGAGAGTCACTTACTGCGGCGAACACGTCTTATCGATTCCTTCTTTTTTTGGGGACTATGATGGATCGATGATTAATAAACGATGCCTTTTTCTCGGGACCCTTTGAGACAAATGGTACTTCTGTAGTCTTGACACGCTTTCCCGAAACATCGTCGATTTTTGTGATATTTTTTCGACATCATTATTCACTCGTAACACTAGATTTACGGACCACCAAAAGTTACTAATTTATACTACTTTGTAAAAATAGCAAGAATGTATTTGTTCAGACTTTTTGCAATTTTAATATATACCGAGAGGGACAAATTTATCGAATACATTCCCTATAAGTCCATTTTTACAATCTTAATAATTCTGAATTAGAAAATTCGGAAATTGTGGCAAGCATAAATAATTACTAAATTTTATGTCTATATATGATTTTATTCATTTTATATGTAAACGTACTTGCCTGGACTCATCTCGGATTTGTTAAAATTTTTGTATAGTAAATATAAGGAGTGCTGCAACGTCACCGAAAAATTATAACTTGATGACAGAAGGTCGATACTCGCTAACACGAACTTGTCAATATTATTGAGTGTTTAACGTTAGACTGACAACTCAATTTCACCGTGATCGATCGACTATGAATGGATAAATAATGTCGGAATTATTTCTTTTTACTTACAGCTCGATTCGTACGACGACAAATGAATGAGATGAGGACGTACATGTACAAATATGTCTGACAGAAGTCGAAACGGGATTGCGAGCTAGCACGCGACACTCTTTCATTTTAACTAAATAATTCAGACACGACATAATCAGGGACGTGTATCGAACTCGTAAATTCGTTTTTACACTGGTCGCGATGGGGAGCAAATATTATTCTGGTTTGGTTGCGTGTACGTGACGAAACAACAAAAAAGTATGTACTAGATTACGTACCGAAAGGATTTGTAAGTCGGCGAATTAAGAGACTGAACCTTATAAATAAATTATGAGCGTAAATTGCTGAGAGTATAAAAAGTAGTCAACAATATTGTGTTCGATTACCTTATTAATATTTCTTTCCATTTTAATTTGCCATTTTTTAGAACGAAAAATACAGGAATATAATTGCTGTCCAAATGTACGCTACAAATAAAAAGGGATTTTTATTACATTTTGCCATTCTTGATATCGAAAAATGCAGGAACATAATTGCTGTTTAAATGTATGCCATAAATTTAAATAAAGGGAAATTAATCGATATAGAAATTCCACGAATCTAATATTATTTTAACTCGTAAAATGCAGTATAAGTATTTATACACGAAGTGGCTTCAATAAAAATATTTAATGAATAAAATTCAGTGGGTATCGTCTGTGTGCATTTAAACGACTAGCAGCGAAAATAATCATGTAATTAGTAACACTGACAAAAAAACCGCATCACTATCTATTTGCGAACGAAAGATAGATGCGACGGTAAGTCGTGCTTCGTGATATATCCTGAATGCAGTCGCTTCAAGAATATAATAGGACGTAGCCATTTCTTGTGGTGATTAACTCCTAATGTCTGCTGTTACCCGGTTGATTATCTCGTTAGTGGAAGTTTAAGGTTAGGACGTTACGTTGATAACGTAGTAACTACCTACGATTATCCGGAAAATACTTGAAGGTGCTATCTGAGATGGTAACAAGAATTTTTAACGTTTCATATGTCCCATAGTTCCTCTAAAATTATTTCACAATGAATTACAATCTAATGTAACAAACGTTAGATGTAAAGCAACAGTTCCTTTAGAATGTATATTAAAAAATAAAATCCCCCAGCAAATTTTTGGTATCCCAATGAAGGAAGCACGTTATTTCTTATGTATTCAATACATGTATAGAATAAATGAATTTTTACACACAATTATAAATAAAAGTTTTATACAAACACACACAAAACATGCATACAAATGAGCAAGAATAGAAACTAATGTAAGTATGCATACAAAGTCGTACAGTAAAGACTCGATCTAAGCCGAACGGAGCTACACGATCTTAGTCAGTTCGCCTATCACCTCCACTGGGGGGGGGGGCATACCCCGCGAAGGGCCCAGAAGTAATCCGATACCGGATCGGGTATGTCGGTGTGAACCACTACTAATCCAATTACAAAACTTTTTTATTTTTAATTATTTTTTTATGGGACTTTTTCTAATTAAAATGACACTAAATACGATATAATTTGAACTGTATTTAGTGGTTCAATTGACGGTCGACGCGGTCACAATAAAATGGTAGTCCTACACGATCTATGTCATGGCACGGTCCCGAGGATTGGGCTTGACACCGTTTCCTCGGCACTGTACATATCAATAAGTATAGAAATTAATATACAAGTTTTCTAACAATTAATTACCTGCGACGGTTAAACATGATTTGTGTTTCCGGAACATGTCGTAAGAGGACTACATTTATTTTCTGAATGTGAATAGCGATCTTCGAGGAATGTTATATTGCAGTGCACGCGATTACCATTAAAATCGCAGGAATCCGCTCGGCGAACAGGCAGTTAGGTCAACAAGCGAAAGAACGAGAGTTAAACAAACGTAGCTGCGCGTAAATCTCGAATTGAATTCGCAAATGACTTTCGAACAGGACTCTCGCGGTAATTACATTACACCGTAATCATATTAAACGCTTTACGTATCCGCCAAGAATAGCAATGCGCCATTGTTCGATCAATAGCCCATTACGACGAAAGCAACTCTCATTTCCTGTGCGAGGAAGATAATGCGACATGGGGATAGCGAAACGATGAGAAGCCGGAACGAAGGACGCGGCCGGATACTGAAAAGGTGGAAAAGAAAAGTAATTGAAACCTGCTGATGAAGTTTACGCTTGTAACTAGAAAGATGAGGGGCTTCCTTGCCTATTAGCGATTGGATTATCCAACGAGAGAGAGAGAGAGAGGAGGATCACAAGGAGGATCAGAGGGTGGAGATGCCGGACCCGACGGAATCCGGATTCAGGAAAAGAAAATTAATTTCTTATTCACGGCACGGCGCCACATCGTCGCCATTCGGTGCTTTAATAACGGCTAGAACTGTAAAGGAAACCCGTAACTCCGGCAAGCTTGACGACGATGCAACGAGGATGCACAACGATGCAAAAAACCCATCAATTTTTTCTGGCCGCTCTCGAAACCTGCGAAAGGGTTCGAATGAGGATGCCAAATGAAATAAATATAATTGCATTATTATCCCCTCGAATGAGCGAAGGGAACAGGCTGTGGATCTAATAAAAAGTGCTAACTTTGAGGAAAACATAGTCGCTGAAGATGAATTGTCTTCTGGAATTCTGTTCGTATTTATTGGAGAAGCTTTTTGAATTTATTTTGAGACATTCAACTGGTTAGACGAAAAACACTAATTCTACTCTTCCTGTACTCTTCCTGTTGTAATCCAATCTTTAATTTAATAAATCTCTTCTAAATGTACAGTATGGCGCGTTTAATTAAATAATTCTTTTTTCAACGTGCCAATGGTGCATTTAATTAAATCATTCTCTTTCAAATATATCAGTGGTGTGTTTTCCGAATTTCATCCGTAGCCGAAATACATTTCATCTGAGGTTTTAATTTAATTAACAGTATTAACATCGTGACTGTTGCAACATTCTTTTTTTTTTAAGTTCAATTCAGAGACGAAAATTTTAAATAATTTCTGAGTGGCAGGTAGAATAAACGAAAGGAGAGACAATTATTTGTATGTGCAGTTGAAATAAATTTCATCTGAGATTCCAGATTAATTTACAGAGCACAGTTTTAATACTGTGAGTGTTGCAACACTATTTTTTACCTGGCTACGTGAAAAACATTTCAAAAACAATTCAAATGCTTTAAAAGAGACAAACAAATAGTGTGACAATATTATTGAAAAACGTGATGTTTCGCGTAGGTTATAACGCACGTTATAAACATTTACATTTGCAGATGAAATGAATTTTATTTGCGGTTTCAGATCAATTTGCAGTGCACAGTTTTGTGATTTTGTTAGGTGAGTTTGAAAAAGTCAAATTTGAACCAGAAAATTGGGAACGCTATCAAAGAGGCTCGTGAATAAAAGGAGCGTCAACGCTATTGAAAAAGAGTGATATATCGCGTATATCAGCTCGAATCTTGGTGGAAGCGTGGAGAAACGTTTGCGGAAAGTTTCGGTTCGGCAACAGTTTTCGCATTAATTTTTCACGAAGAAATATTCGGCCAATAATGCTGTCTCTCGCGGTTACACGAACGTAAAAAAAAGTGGCAAGCGCTGACCGTTCACGGAGATAAACGGCTGAAAGAATCGTTTTGACACGTTGACGCGGCGATACATTCGGTGACTACTTCCATTTCCGTCCGGATCTGGATTAAAATCACGATACTGTGTATTTCTCTCTCTCTCTCTCTCTCCTTCTCTCTCTGTTTCTGTTTGCCCCACAGGCTATCTAAAAAATTGCTATAGGAACACTTTTCAACGAAAACGTTTCCTCGATATCAGTTTCTGTAACCCTGTATCCCCATTTTTCTAGCCGCCTAGAAATGATCACGTTGACACTTTACTTCGTAAGCAAAGCACGAACGAAAGTATGATCCCCGCGAAAAAACTTCAAGATATTTCCGCGAGCTGCAGACACTGCAATTCGACTGGCAACATGTTACACGATGACGATTAGAATCGAAGTCCGAACTGTTGAGTTACGACTCCGTGAATGATTTATGCTAGCTGTCACCGTGCGTTTATCTTGTACAAATTGTAAAATGCATTTCGTATTGAAGTCGCAGGTACTGCGATCTCTAATCTGCTTGTCGAAAAAGCAGGAAAAATTAAATTAAAAATTAAATTTCATCGTTTAATTTTGTAGTAACTGCACCAAAATTGCAGTTTGTTAATCATTCCAGAACAAAATATAATCTATCGCCGTTTATAACGAACTCGCAAGATCGAGAGTCTTCTTCCATTGACGTCATTTGATCCAAAGGGTTGCACTAGGGGGCAATCCATCCCTTCGTGCACCTGACACTTTTTCGAGGCTCTGATGACTATTAGCAAAAATTATCTTTTATTATATTTATTACGTTTTAAAATGTCAGAGTGTTCCCAACTCATTAAAATGATTAAAAAGTGACATACAAATCTGTGTAGGTTCTATGTAGGTTAGGTAGGATAAAAATATTAATTATCATCATTTCTCTGGCCAATCCTAAAGCGTAGTCTGAGGGACGCGCGTTCGATTTCTTCGAATGATCTTCCAGCTTCTAACCGTGTTTCGAAACTAATTTAACATCCGACGAACTTCGCCAGTAAGTGTCAGATGTTGACGTGTAGTTAACTGAACAGTAGCTTGATCCCCTAAAACGTCTCGTAGAGCTAATTGGAGCCTTCATCGTCGGTGTCGAATTTTCGGCAGCGCGGAATCCGCGTGGTCATTATTGTCGGAAGTTTGATTAAGCTCTTAAAGGTAATTAGACCGGCTCTTGTATGAAACGGCTAGACAGAGGCTCGGCTGAAGTCCAGGTCTTGACTGAACGTATAATACAGGTAAGAAACAATGTGCTCTCCGTGTGCACGAGAGCATTATCCTTTCGTTCTCTGTGCGTCTCAGGATCCACAAGTAATCCGCTGTCCGGGGACTATGAAACGTTACGTCTCTGTATTTCCTGGCCGGCTGATATCATTCTATATCCGCGTAGTCTGATACACAATACGGACACGAGTTTGTCGGATCTCTTTTGGTCGGCTACGAATTACCTTGACTTCGTCTCTCATAATGAAAGCGAATATTAGAACGAGAAATGCGACGTTTACGCTTGATCGATAATGACGAAACACGGTGTTCGAGTAATTTTTATCGACCCTCGAGGCCATTAAATCGTGCTCGAAGCGAGCTCAAGATCTCGTCGAACGTTTGACAATTACACGTCCCTCCCGTTTGATCGTCGACAGCCATTGCACCAAAAAAGTTGCCAATTAAACTCGTTAAAAAGTCGCCCGAACCGGGATGTAGGAATGAATTGATAGCAAAAGTTCGGACTGAGTCAATTTTAACGAGCCGTGCTGGCGAACATGAAGGGTGCAACTAGAGGAAAACAAGTTAATTGCGTGGTGGAACTAAATGGTCTTTATTAATGACTTGTCGTTAAACAAATTCTTGCATGATGCTTAAATTGAGTCCCGCGTTCCAAAATATTTTACGCTGATCTGGAAAACTGTTACAGCTCCATTTTTAAAAATGAAGATTGCCCAGAATTTTTTAATTAAAAATTTAATCTACAGTTTTGTTTTCTGGATAAATTACAACAGGTTTAACATTTTTAAGAACTCGTTTTATTTCCAGGAACCAATTGACGCTCTTTCCTCATAAATATTTTCAATTGCTTGTACACTTAAAATAGCAATATTGCCATCATGTGTTACATAAAATTGTAAATAGTCTACAGCCAATATCTAGAAGAATTATTTCAATTATTGCTTTCTTTTGATACACATTTAAAATTAGTATACATTGATTGACAAGTTGGTATAAAATTGAATTACACAAACAAGACGCGAAGAAATTTTGAGGTGGATATTTGAAGATTCTGTGAAGCCAGTGACTTTGTAATCTTGTCATAAGAGAGCCATGATTTGGTGGAAGCAATCTCCACTCCCGAAAGAGATCGGTATTCTGTTCGGACTAACGCGCAATAAATTAGCCATTAGGAACACAAATGTCTCGCAATTCCATCTCCGTTTTCTTTTGTCACTGGGAAGTGCATCCTGCCATTAATTCTAGAAATGGAGGATATTCGTCTCATCGAGGTATTAAATCATGGCATTACGACGATTAACCCTGACTGAGGCTAAGTTATAGTTGCTCACCCCGCATTTCACAAGTTTCTGAACGCACCCCGCTTATTCTGGTCTCCCCTTCTTCTTCCTTTTCTGCCGCCGTCTGACCGGTTATGTGTCAAAACTCTATTATATATGAAAAAGCACGTGCCCATTCCGCAGAGATTAACGTATTCGTTATTTCCTATTTGCTGCTTATCATATTTATTATTTCACAACTTCCGATACAGTTGCTGCAAGGAGTTCTTTCAAATGAACTTTTACCATCAAACAAATCACGTGAAAAATTGGTTACTCCAATAATAACAGATCGTCAATCGATCCCATGAAAAACGAAGCAATTATTTAACCATTTATTTTATGATTTATTTTATTTAAAAATTTTTTCTGAAAAAATTAATTCTCTCCTCATCCAAAACCTTTCAAAATACATGGACGTATCAAATAGAATTTGAAAACCCAGTCGCATAATTGTCCAGCTCTTAAAAGCATTTAGCAAACAAAACAATTTTCTACTTAATTCCAATTTCTCGGCATTAACGTAGACAATTTCCTTCGCTCAAAGCCGACAGCAGACGAAGACACAACAAACATTTAAACAAGCAGCGAGCATAAATAAAGTCCACTTACAAAACGTCCACTTCTCATTCGAACGTATCTCGAAGACGTTAAGCTGGCAGCGCGTCTCATCGAGGCGTGTAACAAATTTTATGAAATTATACTATCAAATTCGCTCGAACTCGTACGCGTTTCAGGCAATCGTACCGCCGTTCTTGCCGTTTACGAGCGGTCATATAACCAGCTCACGCCTAATTCGCGTCATCAGTATGTATAGTGTTGCCGCGTAACAAAGGGATTTAAAACGTCCGCGCGCAATTCAGAAGTCTCGAATGAATATTCCGAGAGTACAAAGAGAGAGAGAGAGAGAGAGAGAGAGAGAAAGAGAGACAGGAGGGGCCCTGGACAAGGGGCAGGGCGAAGCCGAGAACGATGTCCACGAAATTCAGGCCCGTTGGAAACTTAAGAGCCATTCATTATTTCGCGCTCGGCTCTGACCAAGGATACCCGGGACCGGGCCGTTAGGTGGAAAAGAGATAAAACGATTAGGCGAGAACGAGAGACCGCTAGAAGGAAGCTCGCTGAATTAGGGAAAACTGTGCGGAGTACGATTACCATCCTCCAATTTACTTTCCCCCGTGTTTTAGCGTGAGGGGGGGGGGGGGAGTACGGTCCTCCTAGGAGTCCAGGAGCAGCCGGATAGAGACAGAGACGGTCTCCCGAAAGCAATGCACGCAGTCGCAATACGGAGTTGAATTCAACCCCGGTAATTGGAAGCTTAGCGGGGGCGGAATGTGAGCGCGCCTTCGAGAGGAGCTGGTAACCTGGTACACGCAATAATTTAAGCCGGAATTCGGAGGACAAACGCGAAAATAGTGAGAAACGCGGCCGGCCGCGAGGGGAACACCGGCCCTCGGTTATCCGCTTAGCGCGGGCCGCTCGTGTCAAATCCCACTTTTCATCAATTTCCCAGCCGGGACCAAGCGGTCGGTCCACCGACCGTCCACACTCGCCACGGATTCGTCCCTTTTCTCTTTCAAAATCGACTCGATGGCCTCTCTCTCCCCTGTCTCGCGCTCTTAACTCGAACCTGAAACGCAAGAGGATAACGCGTAATTGTTATAAATCGCTGGAATTATCGCATTCACGATGCAGTAATTTGAATTTCCTAAAAGGTGGAGCCAAGCAGTCCGAATTCGATTGAGAAACACACGAGAACAATATATAATTATAATCGCTTTTGTTGGAATTACCGAACTCCTGATGACCCTTGGTTCACCTATCCGTGGTTCAAAATGATTGCAGTACGAACATGAGTTAATTGTTCAGGTGCTACTGTCAGTTTCTTTTTCTACGAAATCATGTACTTTGCAGGTACACGAAATAGTCAACAAGATTATGTACCGAGGTGGTAAATTCTGTAAGAATAAAAGCAAATTCGTGCGACATTATTTGAGAACAGCTACTTTTCACTGCTACAGCTACTCATCTGTAAAGGATTGAAGTTTGAAGCATGTATTTCGTGACTTCTTACTTCATTCATTTCCTTCCGAAATGTCTTTGCGTAGCGTAACAGGTGGGGCATAGAACGAACATCCGTAAAAACGCTGAACAATTTGTTTTACGATTTTATCTACCAAGCATCGGAAGGATTGAAGTTTTTCTGATACGTCTTTTTTCGTCCCCGTTCGTTTCATCTCGTCGGTGTGACTTAACGAACTGGATGCGAACCGTGTCGGCAAATAAGCTCGGCGCGAAAAGCTCCGATCTCGAAAAAGAAGTAGGTAGTCCGTCGCGGTGACAGAATCGCTGGCGCCCGGCGCCGCGACGGCAGTTTCTAATATTAGAATCGTAAGACATCCAACCTTTTTACCGGTGGCACGCCGCGGGCGATATGACAGATTTTGCATTGTGTCTGCCAGCGCACAAAGCGTCCTCGAGTCAAGCTTCCCCGGGGCGATACAATGCCAACCAACAAGCCACCTCCGTTATTCCACCTTGAAGCCCCGGCGCCATAAACTACCTGGAGAACCGTTTCTCAGGCTCACCTCCTACGCAATTTCTATATCTGAGTTCCAGCTTTGTCGGCAAAGATGTAAAGCCACGAACAACACCGGGGGATTAAACGAAACGTTTGACAAACTCCGGGGCATCCGCGCGACTGCGGCGCCGCGCTCCTGGAGGCTGTGTGCGCCGACGAGTGGCTTGTGATTAATAACCGAGAGCCGGCGAAACGATGAGAAACCAGCTTGTAATGAGACCGACGGAACTCTTGCGGGGAGGAACTGCACCGTGAAGGATTTTTCTTCTCCGCTTGTACGCTTTGACCGACGTCTGTCGTCGCGATCCTAATGTACCGTCGTGATAGAACAAATTCACGGAAAGGGAAATTAAGCGAATCTGTCGCGGCACTCGTCATTTTGTTTGTCTACCTCGAATCTCAGATTTTATTCCGTTCTTGGTTCTTCTCCATCTAGTCTACAATTTTCTTTGAAGAACAATGTCGAGCCGAATAGGTACCCCCATTCGTAATACGCCGAGTGCCGTCCCGAGCCATCGTCTTATGTCGAAAGGAAACTGAACCACCGCTTTTCTTAAATGCGAATTTTTGAAGCAGTTTACACGTATTCAAGAAACATTGTTTTATCGTTACATTGAATTATTTCTGCCAGAAATATTGGCATTTAATTATTTTTATAGAGTCGTTTTACGATTTGCTACCACAACTCCGCACAGAGGTTTATTATGTCAAGTGCGGCCAGTTTTCCAAAAGGATATTCGTCATGATATTCCTCGCGGACACGCAGGACGGTCTCATCCTGAATTACGTCGACACTAAACCGTGAATCGCACGCGAGAGTCACCCTTATCGTTAAGGACAACACCCCTGATTATCATCCTCGTGAACCTTCGGCCGGATTACTCACACCATAACGATTTATCGAGTCTCCTTCCACTGGACTGGCTCTAGAAAGGGTTCAAAAAGTCATTTTAATATTTTTCTCTTTTTTCCTTGTTTTCAAGTATCGCTTTTTTTCTAAAATCCTCTATTGCATTTATCAAATGCTAGTCCATTGATTCTAACAAAATTTGTTTCAGTTTTATATGAATATGTATGACACCAACACTGACTCTATTCTAATTAGACTGTCAGTGGGAATGTTCGTAATCGAATCGAGTCTATGGGGTCAATAAATTTTGAAAAGATACGAGTTTTACTAGCGAATTTTTATGTACTTGCCAACAGAGTATTTACCTCTACATACCGTATATCCATTGCCGAAACGCTCCCCTAACTGCAATTACCCTAGAATTATTGCAACTAGAAAAATTCATGGCACGATTGAAAATACCTCGACATTTTTAGAAATTAAATTTCTCAATCTAGTCTTTTGAACGTTCAGTATATAGCATGAACAATGGTCACGTTTTTCCAATTTCAAGATAAAGTCATTGTGAGTTTACTTTGATTTAGTGCCGCCCACAGTAAATTATGAAGACCGTTACGTTACCATAACTCTTTCGATTGTCATTTTCGTTTTGTAACGCGTTCCAAGTGGCTAATTCCAAGAAAGGGAGAAATAGGGCAGTAGTCAGGAAACACGCGAAAGAATGGAAAGGGGCGAGCACGTGTGTGGGGAAATGATTTATTTAGTGGACGAAAAAGGTGAAGATCACGCGAAAGAAAGTTAGAGAGAACCACTGTCATTCGTAAAAAATATAGAGAATTCCTTAACTTCTCGAAAAATTTATTCAAATGCTCGTGAAACATGTTTCCTGTTTTATAATCAGATTTTATCCATTCATTACAGAAATTAGTAAAGCAGAAAACGGCATTAAAAATATTGATATCGTAGATAAATTTCTATTCTAATACCATTCAAAATAATTAAATAACAAAAATTATATTTAAGTCGAGAGTTCATTGCATTGAAATTTTTAACTAATTTTTCATTAATATTTCAAAGGTACACTGTAGTCGTTCACGTGAAAGCGCATACGACGAATACTTCGTAATCAAATTGGACTCATTAATCTAAAATACATTTAATATCCTGAATGGTCGCCGTGTAAACGTTACATGATAGATATTGCACACGTTAATAAACATGATGACGTTACACGACAACATTTCCACGGCAGCTACTCTTTAATCATCTACAGATTGCATTTAATTTCGTGCTGTGGATTTTCGAAATTTCAATATTTTTTATAGAAATAAAAGTCAATCATTGGAAAATTATCTTGAAACTTCTATTTCAATGAAAGTAGTCTATTTATTCTGTAAATTTATGCTGACGAGCCTGATTGGAAAATTCGTTACCTGATTGAAGTAAGAGGACTCGAAATACAATGATTCCTCTAAATATATGTCGCCAAGCCTTGGATGATAAACGTCGCGGAATTATCCCCACTACCGCGAGGTGTGTTGGCATATTGTGTGTTGTTGACATATATCGAGAATTCACTGTAAAGCCACTCTGCTTCTAAAGAGGCACTAAAGAATCGGGACAGGCTTGCCTCTAGACGAATTAATGAACCTCGTGTTTCCGCTAACGAGTTTCCATTTTGCCGATCTGTTATCAATTATCCAATCGAAAAGAAACGGCAAGTTTGTTAATCGCGCGCGAAATACGAGCTAGTAAATCCGTCAACTCTCTCAGACTCGTGCTTTCAGGAAGAATCAATTCGTTCGTGGAGACTTCCACTGCTCTGCAATCCCATCGATTGACCTTCTTAACACCCAGGTCACGTCAATCTTACTTAGAATTAGTTACGCTTTCTTGGTGTAATGCGGTTTTATTAGCATTGATAACGACCCTTGATAAGCCATTAAAGATCCGCAAATATTATTAACTCTGCATTCCTCCGCATCTCCGAAACGATTCCATGGAAACCAGACGCTCGCTTTGCATCCCTTGTAACTGCCGTGAGAAAGTGATCAATGTAACATTAATTTACATTCCAACGCTAATTCATTCAAATTTTCAATATTCCAAATATAGGTTTCATAGTTTATCGAGCTCCTCATTAAATCTCAATAATCACGTATATTGTAGACACTATATTTTTCGAATGACCAAAATTATTTTTGTTCTTTCTTTTTACATCATTCGTATATCGTACTATTAAATTGTATAAAATGGTGTCAACGAACTAAAAGTTATTTATGCTTGTTCATAACGAACTTGGCTTTAAAAAAATCTATAAACTTTCATTCCTTTTATTATCGAGTGTTTTATGCGTTTTACGCACTTGCAATGTATCGTCGTTTACATTTTATGAATGAAAATATCTTTCAGTTCAACTCTTTGTACAAGATAATTTTGAAAAGCTTTTTTGAAAATTGTAGTTTTCTTAATAGTACTTTTATGTATTATCTCGAAGCTTTTAGCAGAAAAAGATAAATTCTGGGCAATTTTTCACAGGCATTAAATCATCCCATTCATTTTGGAATGGTATTAATAAAGAACAATTATTCCAGAAAACACGTGACACACGATGCTCAGCAAAATAATTTGTTCGTTTATCAGTCGGATAAATCTACGAGCATGTAAGTCTTTAGTGTAATCGTAGTTTCTTTTTCGGCAAGTGCCTCCTCGCAGTTTATCAAGACCACAAATCACGCGAAGTCGACAGGTTATTATTGTTTCGATTAATGGTTCCAGCGAAGACCGATGAATTACTGGCGGAAGGTGCGAAGTATTCGGCGCAACTGTCCAAACACACAGAAGCATTTGTTCGAACGGAAGGATCGTCGGGCGAGCAGAACGGTGGATCATCGCGATCTTGTCTTCCGCGAATTCTATTTCCGCGCAGCACGGCGCCACGTGCTGCTCACTCGTAAGTTAACAGCCGGCCGGCTCCGGGGTGATTAAAATTGATCCGCCCGCAACCGCGCGGGAAGTATGAAGGGTTCCGTTGTAATCGTTGTAAAGATTGCGAGGAACAGATAAGATGCCCCCGCTAAGTGTTTCGTCGGGAATTATGAGTTTACCAGCTCAATTATTCTAATTTACGGGCTCCCGGTTAATTTACTAGCTTCGGCCGTATTAAAATGTTTACAGGATTTTTGCGAGCCAGCCTGGTCGTAACGTGAACCACACAATCCATTAAGATAAGAAATCGCAGAGGCAAAAATTACTCGCGGCCACCAGAAGGTTCAAATTTTTCAATTCCTTTATTGAACGGTCTAATTAACATTCCAGCTCACCCTTTTACTTTCTGACGAAGCAGGCTAACTGTTCGGGCACTCTACAAGTGGCTGTTTCAGCTGTGAACCTTGTTACATTATTTTGGTTTTTAAACTGGAATTGAAAGTATGTGTTGAGGATTGCTGTCTCTCTTTGTCCCCTACACGAATGGATACAATGAGTATCATTTTTGGAAAATATTGCACCATTTTATTCAGGTCCTTCTTTTTTTTTAATCATTGGCTCTTTGCATATACTTTAATCTATTCTTGAAGAGAAGCTGTCCCTACAAGTAACTCAGAAAATAACATTTATTAGACGAAAAAGAAATGTATTAATTGATTAACAGTTTCGAAAATTCACCTGGATAATTTAAAAGAATTCTTTTAGAAATGCGTTCTCTATTTCACATGTCCGATTATGCAGATCCCTCGCGTTTCAAAGTTATCGCACACGTTTCAAGCAACCTGCAAACCGGTAATCGGAGCAAACAGGCAAACATAAGATTAGCATTTGAAAAGAGTACAGAATACAAGCGAATAAGTGCGATGACATAAAATAGTTTGCGTTTCAATGGTGCCACGTGTTAACCACGCTGAAATATGCAGGCCGTGTAAGCAGGCGCGAAACTTCTGTTTAAATAGAAATTATCTGAAGTGCGCCGTTTAAAGTCGGAGTTGCGAGAACGAGTTATTTCCAACAGCATAATTATAAACTGCTATTATTCGATTCCGGGGTAGATACACGAAACAATTTATACCTTTTGCGTTCGTGCTGATAATAAGCTTGTCGGATCTATGCCGCCGCTTTTTTTTTATGTTCCGTGGAAATTACATAGAAACGTGCATTAAGTACAAACGGTGCATTCTAATTAATTAATCTTTCTGCATTGGTGCGTCCGAATAAATAATTCTCGGCAGGTGGAACTCGCAAGCCTTGAAAATAACATTTGTGGCCTTCGCAAGAGATTCCTCAAGACACAAAGAATGCCATTTCTTATTAAAATTATTAAGGTTAAATGTATAATCGACAAAAAGAAAAACAATTCTTTTGTAAGAATTAGATTTTTATTTCACTTTTGTTGCTTGCAATTGACCCAAGCAATTTTTATTTTACCCAAAGATCAACAGCAACGTTTATCCAAAGGAAAGTGTGTTCAAGAGTATCAAAAGAAAATTGAACCGTAAGGACCCGAACGAGACTAGTCACGACTGGCATGAAACCGTCAGAAGCGTCCGCAGAAATGCTTTCGATCCGCCTATAAATCCTGGAGATTAAATTGTTTTCTTCATGGATATCGAGGGAACGTTTCCGCGTGACAAATTGCGACTGCCGATCTGTTTCATTCGATTCGAAACAGTTTCAAGGTTCGAGCAGTCCGGTCCGATCTGACTAGTTCAATCTGTTTCAGAGCTAGAACTATATTTAGAGGCCGGGCACGAATATTTATGCGGCTGCCTGTAGCTATAGATCGTGGAAAAATTACGAGCGAGAGGGAAAGCTCGTCTCGGCGGAATCGCATCAATTTCTAAACGCGGACGTCGCGTCGGTCCGCTCGAACGAGCTCGTCTCGTCGATGTCGCGGCTAGCTCCCGCGGCGACGATCTCGCCGCGAGAGTCACGAGAGCACGTGTGCACGATGTTATGACGCTCGTAGGCACAATGACAGCACGCGGAAAAATTGGAAAAAGAAAGACGACTGCCGGAAAAATACTAGACCGTCGTGAAACGCTCCGATTCGAACCTCGATGCCACACTGGAACCGATCGGGAATCTGTCGGGTCGAAATTCGAATTCGAATAGAATTTCTAATTTTACTTATTCTTAACCTCCTGGACATGCCGTACTGACTCCGTGGAGTATTTCAAAATTGATTACAGTAATGAAATTTTTAAGATGTAGTTACTGTACTATTTGTTCTTTCAAACGGGAAATTGTTAGTATTATCCAGCAAGAAAATTCCTCAAAATGGTCCACTGTATGTACTTCTAAATAAGATACTTGTCTGAAGAAAATGTCCATTAGTGTGAACAGAAAAATTCGTAAAAATCAGATGTCATCTTCAGATGTTTACTCGGGCGTTGCCACGTCGAAACGGTTCGAATTGCAACAAAACTAATTCACCAACAATACCTGTTTGTCGACCGCGAGTGTCCGTAATAAAGATTTCAAGAGAATCGAGAAGCGAGCTGTCCCGTCGCGTTTATCGGGCGAAATAAACTGCAAGTTTTCCAAGCGTGCCGTTTTTCCTGAAACGACGGAACGCTTTTCCTCGGTCGTAACCTCGTGTGATATATCGGAGTGTTCATACGCCATAACGTGTTTGCGCGCCTTCTCCATTGGTTTACGACCGTCGAAGACTTCGCCCTTGATTTATCGCAGCCGATACTTACGCCGGCACGTACCTCTGTACGAACCGCGTGTTTTAATTTTTCTATCTGTTACAATCACGATCTGGCAATTAAACGCCTCTCCCCGACGAAATTTTCACACGGCACACACGTCAATTAAAACGAAAGGAAAACAGCGCGAGCTCGGCCATAAAACCGTTGTCGTACAAGCGACTTTCGCGTATTAATCACTGCTCTCGATAACCATCGCTCGAAAAAGCACGAACTTCGAAAGAAACGCTGCCCCATGTGACCACTCTAATAGTCACGTTCGCGTGTTATTATCGTCTTCCCTTCTGGTTTTTCATTAGACCCGACCGCGAATGAGCGGTTTTAATAAGAACGTGCGCCCGGTTGGCTCTCCTTCCGCGCCCGTTTCGTTTCCATTCGTGCGGTTTCCTTCTGCTTGTACATTTGAAAATAATTGTACATTCCTAAACTGGCCAAAATCGATGAATCTGGTCGCCACTTGCAATCTGCGATTATGTCCAAACGACCAGCCACATCGACGGCTCCGTAGTTCTTGTTTCCTACACAGTCGCTTTCTATAATATTCAAACA
>CM052125.1:11583143-11596552 GCA_028454245.1 Halictus quadricinctus | reverse complement strand
CCGTAGTTCTTGTTTCCTACACAGTCGCTTTCTATAATATTCAAACACTTTTAAAAATACGTCAACTTTTTTAATATCGGACCGTAAGACTTAAAATTTAAACAAAAGGTGTACAATCAACTTCGCAGTGACGTGAGGGGGCTTTATACCACCTAAGTTGGTCCTCATTTTTGTTTCGTAAAACAGTGAAAAAAAAATCGTAAATCAATTTTTAAGGTGCCATTATACAGGGGAAGTTTAGATCGTCAAATCAGTGGAAAATTCATTAAGGAAAGAAATTTTGTAATGTTTCTACAGAGGTTTCAATTTGTAGTATTGTTGAGGAGAAACGAGTCTTAAAAGTCCTCTTAAAATTGAGTCCAAGTTTAATGCTACACGATTGTTTCTTACAAAATTACGAGAGGTTAAATATCGTCAATTTCGCGAGAATTAGAAAGTGTTGAAAATACTTTTTGTATCCAATGTGTGTACATACTTATCTCAAAACTTACACGGTCATCCGTTACTTTCTTCGCCCGGCTTTTACAGGAACGTATCTACGGTGTAAAGAAGAGTTGGGTGTAGTTTCTTTCGCAGCTTCTGTGTTTCCCGATCTCGATCGCAACCATCTCTCTATTTCCCCTTTTATATTTAATCACCTCCTCATCTTCCACCGATTTCCTTTATCGTTGACCAGATCCCCCTTTTTTCCCAGCGTTCCACCCCTTTCCACGCTTCTGAAAATCTTATCTCCATCTGGCTCGATGGCGGACGTGTCTCTCTATTTTCCACCCCCCTCCACCCCGCCCCTCGCCCCGGAAATCTCTCCACCCGAACCCCCATCGGTCTCTGTTCCCCGGGGGTCGCTATCGCGTCTGATCACGAGCTTTCCTTCGGAAAAGCATTTTCGCGTGTGACAACGCCGGCGAACGCGCGATCCATTGATAAAGATGGCGACTTCCGGCGGCCGGTGAACCGCACGGCCGCAAAAAGCCCTCGCGTGTTTCGTCGCGCAGCACGATCCTGCTCCACAGTGAAGCCGATCGTAAATCTAATAGGTCAGAAGTC
The DNA here is from genome assembly GCA_028454245.1 of Halictus quadricinctus. NCBI lineage: Eukaryota > Metazoa > Arthropoda > Insecta > Hymenoptera > Halictidae > Halictus > Halictus quadricinctus. The sequence goes on along the minus strand of CM052125.1, from coordinate 11,595,505 downwards.
TGGAAATCAACTTTGACATTTTTTTCGAAATAATCTCTCTATCGACAAGTAAGTGCAGCCGAAAAAAATCTCCAACCTTTAACCTTTCGTAGACGAATGTGTTGGGGTTCTTTTTTTCTATCGAATAAGATACAGTTTTATTAACAGCTTTACTGTGACGTAAAGCTTAGCAACTACACGTCATGCGGATTTTATGCATTTATAACAAAAATGGTTAGACCGAATACGAAATATTGTTGTGAACGGTGATGTACAACGTTACTGAGCGTCGTAGAAAATTTTCGGCATCGACAGGAGGGTTGAACACAGTTTCGCAACATTTTGCTCCCGCGACGTTTAGCGAAAATTCCGTGAAATTCCCGGCGAATTAGAAGCCGAGCATAAAACGACCGTAAAGGAATAGCAGCGTGAGAAAAAGAGTTACCCCTCGTTTACTGACACTTATGCCCACGGAAGAGCTAGCGGCTAAAAGCCAGCTATTCCTCTGTTCTTTTATAAAACACGAGCCGAAAGGGGAAAGAGATACGAGGAGGAGAGAGAGAGAGAGAGAGAGAGAGAGAGGGAAGGAGGGAGCTCGTGGCACCGGGCAGGAGACACGGCGCGGCGTGTCCCCGAAGGTGGAAGCGAAAAGGACGACGGAGAAAAAAATCAGGAAATGAGATAGGGTAACTGGCGCCGGGGATCCTCCGTACAGTGGCGTGGCCAGCTAGAAATTTTCGGGTGGGACGCCCACGCGAGCACAGCGCGAGGAATGCAAATGGAAAACAAACCGTCCACCGACGGTATATCACCGGTGTCACCGGTAGTTTTAGTTTATGCTGCATGCATAAGCGGTGTTTCGCGTCAGAAGTCCCGACGTCCGATGCGATTCTCGGTCCTCGGGCACAACTTCGTCGGGCGACCCTTTTTTCACGTCCACTTCGTCGAGATTAAAGCCGTACTTCAAACTCTGTTTGCCAGCTGGACGGATATACAATGCATCTTCTGATTATTTCTACAAACTCAAAGAACGAGGGAATTGTTAATTGGACTGCGGCGTTTACGCATTCATTGCAAGCCCGAAGGCGTGGGATGGGACGATTTTTGTTTACCTACTGGTTGATCGAGGAGCTCCGGGAAATTCTTATGATTAGCGAATCTTCGTGCAAAATAAATCCCGTCTGCATCGAGAGGAAGAAGAACCAAACAGTAAGTTTTTCCTTTCTTTCCGTAACTCCAGGAATACTGGGGGGTGAGTTGTTTACTATCCCCAAAAAATTCTTTTGTACATTCGTAGAAAAGATCAGTCTGTAATAAATTGAAAGTACTTCAGCAACGTGCTTAAATCGTGTAAACGTTTCTGCTATATCGCATTTCACGCTTCTGTTGCATAAAATCCACAGTCCGATAATTACACGGGCATGATGTAAAGTAATTACGCGCGTATCAGTTGTCAGTTCACTATAGTGCGAAATATATATCCGGTGGTAATAAACTGTAGGTATAAATCATAATCATGGGGGCGCGATAAACAATACCAGTCTCGATTGCCTCGTTTACAGCAGCATGTTGGATTGAAACTTTATTAGCAGAGCGCGATCGCCGCCGAGTGTTTGTCATACAGGGGTTCATGAAGACAAGTTACAGCGTCTCGATGGCGCGGGATTCCACGCAAAAACTGCCGCGAATGCCTCAATTAAGGCGCACTGAATGCACTCGATATAATCTCGTTTATTGCGAAAAAGGCGACTGCGAGGTTGCGCTCCGGATGCATAAGCTCTGTGCGAGCATACGTGATGCACGGCCGTCATAAATCAAGTCAATCGTTTCAACGATGAAGCATCAGCTGGTGTTCATTTATTATGCACAGTCATATGAAACTTTCGGCACAGCAGCGTGACGGTAATTTCTCGCACACGATTACCATGGAAAAAGACTTGCCACGAGTTTATGCTCCAAACAGAGAGTTACGTGCGAAAATATTCGAACACAGTTGCTAATTTTGGATTTTTGGATCATTTGAACGTCGCAGGTCTTTTGATTTTTATGACCATACATTTTCTGTAAGCTAATTAATGTTGTTACAATTGCACGAGGTATTAAATACGACCCGTGTTCGGATGCAGCGATTAATACAGCGAGAGGAGCTGTAAGAAAGCGCTAATTAGAATCTACGCCATGAACGACGACAATGCGCACACCATGTTCTACGTCGCCCAAGAACGTTATGGAAGGTAATTGGCCGAAATTGGCCGTAAAACGAAATTCGCATTGTTCCAGTTATTGCAGAACAACAGAAAACTGGAACTGTACAGGCGTGCGCATTCGGCTTCATATAAAAGTTCTAATATGAAAAAACCCTATTAACGAAATTGATTTGAAAAAGGTTGAAACTGTGCGGACGAACCGTGACTCAATATCCATCGTTTAACGAAATGCCAATTGAATTAGCGCGTATACTGTACGGTTAGTGGAAGAAACAAATTGTAATAATTCCAAATGACCATGTTTATGAAAAAATGATACGAGCTGGAGCCTGTAATAAACATTGCTGAAAATTCTAACTCGAAATTGGAAAAAAATGTGACATATCTGACATTCCACGCTGAATCCATAATTTTTTGAACATCATATCAAAGACTCTGATGAAACCAATGTACAGTGTAGTAAATGTGAATTGCAGTTAATTGAAGTAATTGCGTTGCCAATATTAAATTTATTTGCAAAACAAAAGTCTGAAAAATTCGCTTTTACCCTCTCGTCGCAGTGGAAAGTATAAAATAATTGTTGCGTACGAAAGTGTTGGTTAAATAATGTTTGCTCAGTTTCGATTTTTAGGCATGTTATTTTTGTTGTGATAAGCTACTTATTTTTTCCTTTCCCATTTATGTCATCTGAGAGGAATCAGAAAATTCAATGATAAAAACTAAGAGTGGCTTACAGAAACGTAATGGATAAAAATTGTACAAAATTTTCTTTTCGATTTACCGAATTTTATCTCTTTTCTTTTCATTTCTGTATGACGTGGAAAGAAAAGTCGAACAGGTATCGAACGACGTCAAGAAAACGTGAATTGAGGACCCTGAACGACACCATCTTGACATGCCCAGGGTAAAAAATGCTAATATAAGGGGCGGCACACACAAGAAGCCTTAATGCACCGCTAACAACTTGTAAGTGCATGCCAATCATCGTTTCCGTTTTGTTATATTCTCGCAAGGAAAATTGATAGTCGAAACCGAGGGCCCCAGAAGACAGTAAACGCAAATGTTGCCAGTGATGCCAGCAATTTAGTGGTTTTAGTGCTTCAAAGGGATTGCACCTTACCTGGTTAACGTTCCGGCGATGCAGCGAGAAACTATCAAGGGGATAAACTACTTTGAAGGCTTAATGTCGACGCGAAACATCTTAATAGCTTAATCGTCGATAAATATATACAAATTAGGGTGGCGAGGGGCCCAGTTAAGTGGCTCAATTAAAACACACTTTCGACGATAACCCCTTCGCCGTTTTCGTAGACGCAAACCAGCATGGTAATTCCGATGCGCACGTGGCTTCTACTACAACAACCTTATCGGATTTGTTATCCAATAAGCAGTTTATACGACGCTTGGGGCCTACCAAAAATTTTGGGGCTTGCAAACAAATTCTAGAACCAATAGGAATTGTTCCAAGGTTTTCCCAAAAAATGTTGAGCTTTGCAAAACGATTTTTCAAGAGCTCATGGAAGAAAACGTGTTTGCAGAAAAAGTTATGTCACCTAGGAAGAATTGTAGGGCTTAAGAAAAATGTTCTGGGTGCTCTACAAACATTGTAGGATCTAGACAAAAATTATAAACTACATAAAAATAGTCTAGGGCCTAAGAAAAATTTGAGAAAGTATGGGAGAAAGTTTCAGGGCTTATTATATAGGGCTTGAAAGATAGTAGGGCCTATGGAAAAATTTTCTGGAGCCTAGGAAAAGGTTTCATGGGTTTCAAAAATATCTGGACGCTCTACAGAAATTGTAGGACAAAATTGTAGGGTCCAGGGCCTGAGGAAAATGTGTTAGGTGAAGGAAGGGGCCCTCAGGGTCTATGAAAAGAATGTAGTCCCTCTAGAAAGATAGTAGACATATGAAAAAAAAATACTGGGGTCTAGGAAAAGGTAGTGGAGCTTGCAAAAATATTCTGGATGCACTACAAAAATTCCAAGATTTCGGAAAAAATTTCGACATTTGCAAAAACTCTTAGAATCTATGGAGAACGTTTAGAGTCTGCGAAAAAATGACACAGAAACAGGATACAATCCATATGTAGACAATTAGGACATTCAGTGGTACCTAAGAGGAAAGATAGAGAATTATGTGTCGACAAGAAAAGTAGACCACGATGTGCACTTTCCAAGGGAAACCGTTCCTTTATTAAATTCTGTAACGTGTCTCGCGTCATTGCCAAATGTATACATTACTACACGAGTTACTTGTTATTCGGGAGCGGTGAGTATTTTAATGCGATTATGGTAACGTATGTCGTGCAGTGATATCAACGGTATGTAGCGGCCTGGTACATGCTATTGCCTTGTTCGCAGTTTGAGGGGATTGAATATGTAACGTTACCGCTGCGACCAGAATGTCAAGAAGGAAAATTGAGATCCATCGGTATATTCCGAAACTTTGCAACCTTTCCCGTCGCGTTGATCTTGCAATTAACAATCTCGTGTTCGTTCGAACTCTCTCACTACTTCAACAGAGTCTCCCAGAACGTTTCACGCCTATGCGACTGTCAAATGAATTATTATAATCGGCAATTACGCACACAAAAACAAAACGGGAAATCTTAAATAGAATTGTCAGAGGTACAGTACATTCAGTAGATACTAGTATGAGAATTTTTCATCATTTGAATAATTTTTCAGCCAAATGTCATTAAATTTTTCGATTCCGACCACTGCGTGCCGTGGTTACGAAAAGAATCGAAGATTCATGAATAAAGGAAACAGTGCCGTACTAATATCGGGTTCCTGTTCACCTATTCGCAGGGCCAATACAGAAATGCCGGAGAGTTCGCGACGTAGGAAAACTGCGAACTCGGTGAGCCGAGTTTGGTTGCCGCGAAGCAGCGAGTGTATCGGCGACACATATCCCTGGCGCGGCTCGGCTCGGCATGGTTTTCGGTATCTTCGTGGAAGTATATGTATTTGCATGCAAATATTTAATTAAAGCAACGCTTGTGGCAGCGACATATGTGCCCGTCTATGGTATGTCCGTGCATCTGTGTTCGGCAGGGGCGGCTCGTCGCCGCTACTGTAAATATATGATTATGCATGAGGTTTGGCGGTGCTGAGTGCACTTTCACGGTCGTCGTACAGTCAGCCCGACGTATTAACCCTCCGCCGTATTCCGCGGCTGATGAGTTACGACATTTTAACGAAACCAGCTACGATACGCTGATTCATCTGCTGCGGAAGTAGGTTTCAAGTAAGTGTCCGCCGCGCTGCCGCTATGGACACTTCAATGGTCGCGGCGATGCTGGAGCATGCTGCTTGCGATTAAACGCGCCAATCGATGATCAAGACACATTATAAACTTCTGGGCACTTCTTAAAGATCGATACAGCCTTTACTCTATATATGTCGGAAATGCTTAGCCGATAAAGGTCCCAGAACTATCCCCACTACCGCGGGGTATACCACGTAAGGGGCTATGAAGCTGTTCTTTTCTACGTATGAGTTTGCTGGATTTTTATGTATTTATGAAATATCGATTTTCGGAATTTTTCAAAATTCCAGAAAACACAAAATTAGGGAGGGTTTAAATTTGGGGATTGAATTTGGTAACGAATATGAAACTAATGTTTAATAAACGAACAAAATGGACCAAAAAGATGACAGACAATGTGGATGGTTTGTAGTGCACTTATTTCCCAGAAACAACCGTAAAATCGGTACTCTCGCTATATCTTAGTGTCACAAGTCCAAAGAACAGGTGACCGAGAAAATTTATGACTATATCACAATCGTGGGATTTCAACTGGTAGGAGCAAGCACGTGGCTGCGGCACATATAATAGACTAAATTATGGCATAGCACTGTAATGTAACATTTTACATTTGTATTACAGTATTATTCTTGGCGAAGGAGATATATGGTGACTATAAAATCGACAGGGAGCTGAAATACTCGTGCTTCGGGCTTTCGAATAGAAGAATTGACAGAAATACGAGGTGTAAAGACCTCGGCTCCTAAATTCTATTTCTGTCCAATGCTTTCTCTGTTTCTATTAACTCTTGTATGGCACCACGAGTGAAATTTCACCGAATGTGAATTTTCGACTAATTCTACTGAAAATTATCCATTCTGGTGACTGTTGAGATATTTAATTAAGCTACCAATACCGGCAATTTGCTTATGAAATGGAACAGTTTTCGCTTGTGAAAAGAATTGTATACAGTGTTTAACTGTAAGAGACTAACTGCCATAGAATAATAGACTATACTAGACTGTAACTCTCTGGGGACTAACTCTCGAGAATGGGAACGACGGCTATTGAGGATTCGGTTTCGAGTCCACGTTCACGAGCGAAGCTCTGCTCTTGGGAATACTTTTATAGTGACACTCTCAAGCGGTTACGCACCGTAACATCGTTAAAACCGGCCGCACGTTGTATAACAGTAAATATCAAAGTAACGCATCAACAATGCAATTTAACAATTAGCGAGCCTCGTGAAATGAAAATGTAAATTTCGCCGCAAACGTGTCTCGTTTCACAGGTGTTAGAAACCGTTTATCACAGTTATACCGACAGAGATATTATTAAATCTTCGTATTTCATAATCGTATTAAATTGATGATACGTCCCCAGCCGTTCGAGCTGCTATGTGTTCGTCGCCTCATTAAATTTCCGCGTGAACATTTAACAACAATCGAATACGAGACCGTCGGACCTCTCGTCGGAATAAAATCCATTCTTTTTTATCTTCTGCGAAAGTGGATGCGACGTTTGAAGAAACTAGCCGCTCGCTGGTCGCATTTTATTACTGTTTACAAGACCGCGTATTGCAGAAAGGTTCAATTTCGCCAATATTAAAGGAATCGGGCGAGAGAACTCGCGGAATCACAGGAATCTCGCAAGACACGCAGTCGGCAGTTACACTGCTGCCAATAGTGTCTTTGAAGTTTCAAATCATCCCCCGGCTCGTATATTTGCGATATAGTCGCTCGAGCAGCAGTTTCATGTTCTCCTGTGAGCGTATCAATGCGAAACGCAAATAACAAGCAAATTTAAAACGCGCGATACCGACCGGCATAAAGCGAAATTGGCTGTTAGAATAAATACGAGGCACAATAGAACGGAACACCTATTCTCATTTTTCTCATACTCCATAGATTCTCCATCGTTCCTCAAGCTATGAAAAATTAATACCGAAAAATTTGATCGCTATGCTCACGAAACCGCTAAATTATTTCTAGAACTCTACCCCTGGTACTGTATGCTAGGAGGTGTTATTAAAAAAACAATAGTTCCCACGGAGGAACCTCAAGAATCTCGTAACGAAGAGTTCAGGAAGTTGCGGGAATGCAAATCAAGAAAGAGGAATAGAAACTGCACACATGGAGATTTCTTGGACAATTGTCTTGACCCGACTATGCTGAACTGAAAACTTGACCCAAAAATATTGTATTTTCTTGAAATGGGTAATTCCCGAGGTCATTTGCAGTAACTTTTCCCTTTGCGAAAATGTTCTACGCGGCTTCGTTAAGAAGTTATTAACGAAAAACACGGACCAATCGGATCGCGGCTACCTCGAACCGATTCCGGCTCGGCCAATGCAATCGCCAATACCTGCTGCAGCCGCGCTCTGATTGGTCCGTGTTTCACCTTAATATCTCCTTAACGAAGTTGCGGAGAACACTTTCGCAAAGGAAAAAGTTACTTGTAGTAACCTGAGGAATCACCCCTTTAAGGAAATATATTTCTGGGACACCCTGCAAAACTCTTTTTTTATTCTTTGACTTTCAAAATTACCGGCCCATGTACAGCACCCTAAATCCTGAACTTGTTTCTCGTCATCCAACGTACACAGTCTTCTCCAGGAAAACTCATAAAAATGACGCGTTATTGGTACGATCTCAACAAGACGCAGCTAAATCAATATTTCCTGTTCTTTCTGGGAAGTCTCATCGACGTCTCGTTCCGTATGCGTCCGACTGAATTCTGCGTATCAATACATCGAGCATGCACGCCAGCCTGGTCAGCTCTCCGTGATATACCTCGTATGATTGATCCCCTCTAGCAGCAGGAGAACTTTCTTCTCACTCTCGCGCTGCCTTTATGCTCGGGGGGCTATACGTCCGGCCATTTGCGGTCTACATCTGTTTCTCTGTTCTCGTCTCCTTCGCTACGGTGATTTATAGGTCGTGCTTTTAACTACGATCCGCAGGATGTTCCCAGTTGGTGTGCGTGCGTGTGTTAGAGAGACAGTTACATCGACGCCGTTCCCGTAGCCAAGGGAATTACGACGCCACGTTTGCTCCTGGTCCTGGAGCTATCTTCAACCCCTTGTACCACCACCACCCCGCGCCCGCGACCCATCCCCCACCCTCCACCCCGTAGGTACAGATGCCCCGGGAACTTTTATTTCGACGTTATCGTCCCGACGTGGCCGCACACACACACACACGCACCAACACTCCCAGATCGTACACGCGCCGGAAGTCGCGTACCTTGCCGCGAGACCCACTCGCGTTTATCGTCCGACAGAGCCAGAATTATTGGCGCAGGTCAGATCGGTCCGGTGAGACCGAACCTCATAACTCCGATTTATTAACATCCTACGCGGTGTCACTCCACCTGCTACCAGCTTCAGCTTCCGATAGCCCAGGTGATTTTCAGCCGATTGAAAGGAACGTATTTATGAACGCGGGATCAGATGTTAAATCAGTTTTAACCCTTAGAACACGAAGGTGAAACGATCGACGATTTTTACTGACAAAGGGACACACCGAAGTGATACAATCCGATTTGGACGAAACATTGGGGAAAGGTAGTTTTTTAGAAAAATATTGGTGTATATGTTTTTTTTTATCGACCATCCTCCACATTGAAGGGGTGAAAACAACCATCAACGTTGGGGGTGGGAACCATATTTGGTCGAATATCTCGGAAACTGTAGCTAGAAAACTGGTTCAAATGGCAAAGTTGAGTATTTTTTTCTAATAAAAAATAGATCTGCGGAAACAGGTTTTCAATATCAATATTTCTTTAAATTACATCGTGAAGAGTAGCCCTTTTTTCGTAATTTTTTCAATTAAATGTTGATCGATTTTTCTTTTAATATTTGTGTACGGAAAGTGTGTACAAAATACGGATAAAATACAATTTTGTATTTTGTGTTTTCAAAAATGTTATAATTTAAATTTGTTTTGTTAAATTTCGTTAATTTTTATTTTGTTCATTAGAAACTTTATCAAGCTGAAAAGAACCTGAGGATTTTGTAAAATTGCACATTCGTGTACAGTAAGTAGGTACACTAGATTCAATGTCCTCGTTAAAGTGAGCTGAATATAATTTTCCTTCGATTTATTTTATTTTTTCACTCATTTGTCTATATTCAATATTTAAGAGTAGATTTTATTATTTAGTAATATTCGTAGTTCTTGCCTTACCTGCCACGATAGTACTTCTGTCCATCTAAATAATGTATTCAATTTGTAGATCAACTATTTATGTATTAATTACATCGCATTAATTTGCGGGAGTGTAATTAATGCGAACTCGAATCTCGCAATTTGGAAAGCACGAATTGCTTTGTTGATGTTTCGTGTCCGCGTACGTGGTGTGCGGTGTCGAACGTGATTTACTGTAGAAATTTGTCAACACGTGAAATGTTTCAAGTTTGCTAATTAGATTAAAAACTATGAATCTGGAATAGCGAACGAGGTACCTGGTTTCTTTGATCTCCGAATTAACAGAAAAATATATGCTAATAATTAGTAAAATCAATTCGTTATCTTAAAGATACAAAATTGGAAAACAAATTATCGAGTTCAAAGAAGGTTTTATAAACCACACAGAGTAATTTGCGTTTGAAAGTGTTTGTTTCCAATTAAAACATTTCTCATTAGCGTGCTAAATGATTTCTTTGAGTAGTTACACGTTCTCGGAGCAACCGTAATAGGCTTGTCGTTTTAAAACTTCCTAATAGGCCGCGCGAAATAACGAGATTTTTACTAAATTATTTTCGGCTTTAATAGCGGCAATTTGCGCAGTTTCATGCACATGCAAATCGTATGGGAGCACTCGTTTCCGGTACGTTAACCATGATAAATAGTTCAAAGAGTAACGCCCCGCCAACCTATGTGGTGACGTCAGGCAACACAAGAAGGAGTTAATAACACGATTCATTGAATATTCAAGTACCCAATGATGTACGTACCCACTTCATAATTGTTTCGGCGTGTCCCGAGCAAACAATGACGGAATGCCGGCCGACAATTGCTAGTCCCGCACTTAATTACCTTAATTAGCGATAGCTTTCTATGACATCGTTTAATAGTCGGTCAATCAACAAGCGCGAGAGAGGTGCGAAATTTAGAGGTAAAACGTAGTTCGCGTTCCGTCCCGTTCAAAGCTATCGATTTCCCATCGATGCTGTTCACTGTTTTTCCTGTACAATACAACATTTTCTCATAACTATCATTTGTACAATTACGAAAGTGAAACAATACCTGCGCGGATTTTTAGTATGCCAAAAAGTAGATTTATCTGACAGAACCGTATCGTTTTGTTTCATTTACTGAACTTTCGTTCGCGTTTTGTTGTACCAAATTGCTCGTTAAAATCAAAAGCGTGAGTTTTATAGAAAAAGAAAACTCTTCTAGTTCAGCTTTTCAACTTTTACCATTGGCAAACCAAAGCCCTTTAAAACGAAATCCAAAAGATAAAAATTTGTTCAGAATTTTCTATATTGAAAGGCTAATTATTTCTGACCTAATCTTTTCAATTAAAGATACAGAAGGATCGGTGCAATTCTGTAAACAGTTTTCGAGATGGAAGCATGCACATGCAGATTGTTTTTTTATGAATATCTGCTGAAATTACTGAGCCCAGTGTGTAATTTGATTGTGTTTTATAAACGAATTCCAGTTTTAACAAAATCCCTGACCCCGACATGGAAAAATGATCGATTTTACATGGGTGACCCAATTTAAGTTCCATTTTGAGTCGTACAGATCCAAGAACGCCAGCAAGATTACATACAGATAATTATTATCAGTACTTTTTCCTGTTCAACACTGGTACAATTTTTTAAAAATTGTTCATCTACAGAGTTCGTAGTAAAAATTTACCCATTTTACGTTCTCTACTAATAAAATGCTTTATTTCTCTACGATTATGTCTTAATTGGATGTGCTCATTTAAAACTTGAAAATATGACTACACAACACACCTGATCAAATCAAAGTGTAAAACGAAAATGAACGAAACCAACAGCAGAATAGTTTGTATAACAATTTCTAAACAGTCTGCAAGGATTAAGTAAAGATTGGCTGATCTTAAAAATTACAAAAAGTTATATTACACGTGGTATTCTCCTTGTAAATACATCAAATCCTCAATCCACTGATAATGTGTACGAGCTAAATGTACTTATGTTTTATAAGTGCGTTTACAGCTAATTATAACACAACTTTCCACACTGTTTGCTGACGGTATGTACCCCCTGTAAATAACAAGCACAACATCAGCAATTTTCCCGAAAACCGAAAGAAAGGAGAAAAAAGAGTATTGTTCGGTTGGCCCACCATAAAGTACGATCTCGCGGAAAATATGCCACAGTCAGCGGATTCGCACAATAACGTGTACGAGGCGCGTGTACGCAGCTTTTTACGCGGACAAGGAGGGACGAGAGAGGGCGAGGGGGTGGGGGGGCGTTACGTTTCAAGAACGAGGCCGATATTCGCGAAAGTATAAAACCTCGGCTCGGGACTTCGACGCCGCTTTCCATGCAAATGGTACCCTTACGTCGCGCAGAGGCTGTCTGTGACCTCCTTCGATCGGCTTACCAATTCAGCCGGCGTGCCGTGAAGGGTCGGTGCATGGCGGCGCGCGGCGTCCTCGAGACTGTGCCCGATTCGGCTCCGGAAGAGTCCCGCGCGCCGATGGATTCATGCAAATTCGATAATGCCGGCAAATCGTTCGGCGGATAAGTTTTATGCGGAGCGGCGCGCCGTTGTGCGTCGAGGCCCGAGGCGGCCCGAACCGGCCCGACCGACAAGAAACGATCCCGAACCCGGAATTTCAAAAACTTATTACTTTCGACGTATGCATCGGATTTTTATGATAAATAAAAATTTAACTATTCAATAATCCTTAGGTTTATTGCAGTTAGATGCCGAAAATC
>CM052125.1:11559857-11583043 GCA_028454245.1 Halictus quadricinctus | reverse complement strand
TTTTGTAATTTATTGTGGGAGAGCATTTATGGGATTCTATACTTTTAAAAAATACAATTCATAAAATCGATTTTTTAGACCAGTTACACGAGAATCGCCCGTTAAGAAATTTTTAATGGGGCTTAACAATGGAAAAAAGCCAACGGACAAAAGTGGTTCCGACTGGCAACTAAGAAATGATTTGCAAGCTTCGCTACGCGATCTGTTACAGCGGCGGTATTACACGATGCTGGTATTAATAGAGGGCCATTAACTTCTCCATACATCACGGGCTTGTTAAAGCAAAGTATCGCGATAAATTCGTTCGGTCTCTCGAGACGCGATTACGTGGGTTGTTCGGCAGCCGAAGTCGGTCGCAAGATAGTACTCTCTCCGCCGTACAAACGTAGAAGTCTTGAAATATCCCCGAGTGTGTTTGCCGAATGACCCATCCGAGATTTCCTCGTTGGCCGTCGCTCTGGGGCCCTACCGTTCCCTTTTGAATTTCGAAATGGAATTGTGCGGAGAGCAGATAACCGGATGGAAGGATATTGAATCGAGCAGGAGTCATGTCTACGCATTTACCGAGATCAGCGGGCCAAAAGAGGAATAGAAGGAAAAGGTGGAGGAGGAGGAGGAGAAGGAGGAGGGCCTGAGAGAAGAAGGAAAACGTTTCTGTCTTACGGCAGGAAAATGTTTTGATTCCGCGATGTCGACAGATTTTTCTTTCCGCGGCGTCCCCTCTCGAGACGCGAGCAAATAACCTTAAGATTCCGAGATGCAATATGTGAGTTTCAACCGTCTGCGCGTTTTTATGGCTCCGCACGCGACGAGATATTGCCTGGACTTTTAGGGGATCCAACGAGTTGCGATCTTTTTGTTTAACGCGCGTAAAGAACGCCGCGCGCGCTCCGAGAAAAATGGATTTCTTGTACGTTCCAACTGCCAAGATCGTTTCCTTTCTCTCTTTGTTTTTTTTTTTTTTTCTGAGAGCTGCGATGAATTGCTTATGGCTGAAACTGTCCCGCGGAAACTGTTACGCGCTCACACAAAGCTTTCTCGGGCTACTGTTCCCTCCCATAATCGTTTCGGCAAACACGATATCGGTGTTGACGATATAATTCAATGGAAAGTGAAGTTTTGTTGGCGCAAGACGCTCCGTAAATCGTACTGGACACTTTGTTATAGCGCGCCTACGTCAAGCTATCAATCTAACTAATTGATCTTCTGTGAAAAACTACTTCATCAAAAATGCAAATGAAACTCGAGACGTATAAAGAAAATGTAAACATAGAAGTGAGCATATTTATTTTTTAAGCTACAGAATTTGTACCATTTTTTTTCCTCATGCTTTTGTCCTCAAAGTTTTATGTATAACCACACACGTTACTGAATACATGGGAAGGGAAATATATTCTCATCTAACATTGGTTTCTTACGATTAATTTGGAGAATTTTTATGTTATACGAAGGTGCGCAGTCGAATGATCGAACGGGAACGGATTAGATCATGGCGGCACCACGCGGGATTCGTGCTGCAAAATATTGGAAATTAAAACGAGCCTGCGAGTCTCGGTACACCATTTATTTTTTACCCACTTTGTCTAGACATCGTCGAGCAATTCCATTTAAAAAGGGCCAATTTAGCCGGTTTGAAGCGACACTTGCGTTTATGAGAAAATTAAAGCCTCTTGGTACGACACGGAGGAACAGTGAATTACCGTCGGGATAGCTACGGGCTTCGTCGCTACTTAAGGTAATTAAACGTGCAGTGTCACGTAATGGTTCGACTTTAATTATGCTGACAACGAACGTCTCCTTTTGATCAGTTCGTTTCGGTGTGAGGCTGCTCAAGGAAACATGCGAATCCGTAGCGGCCAAACGAGGGGCCATTTACATTTGTCTTACTTTCGACATTTTTCTTTTTTTTTTCCTTTTTATTCGACCGCTTTCGATCAGAACCAACCAGCTCTCGGAGCTTGTTTGATCAACGAATCGACTCGCTGATTTGTGTTACTTTCCGATACCTCCTGTTTAAGTTGCCGGCAAATTTAAATAAAACTCGGCTCCGCTTCTTGATCGAGTTATGATAAGGCGAAAGTGTTTGATAGGTCATTCCGGAACCGTTTTCTCAAAGTTGTTGCTTGCTCACGGAAGTAATGTAATGAAATTTTCAACGTGATCGTAAACTCAGAATTTGGCAACTTGTGGACTCGTTAATCCTTAACTGTGTTTAGTCAGTGTCATTCGTTTCTGTGACGCTCCATAGGATTTGATAATTTTCTTCCCAAAAATCATAAATTTCAACATTCTTAATAAAGAAAAACATAAAATAGAGGATTTCATTGAATCCCGGTATTTCTTACATTATTTGTAAAATACTTAAAAATCACACGTCGAGTCGTTGAACTCGAATGTTTCCTTAACAATTTAATACAGTATTTGATGATGCGGTTTCACTCACTGAAAGTGCACATTAAAATATGTTATTTTATCATAATGTATCTATGTATACTGATAATCTCATGAAAAACTTACAACGCTGCTGAACAAAAAGTTATATTTAATGGAAACTGTTCAATAAATAGAAAAAAGAAAAGAAAAAAGTCAACATGTACAATTTAATTCCGATATATAAGACGTCGGTTTTTATTTCGAAATAAGAAAATCACTAACCCTTCTACTTCTTCTTCATCCGAAACACGACGAAAGCCGGTCTCGAGCCATCGTCTTACATTGAAAACTGCAGTGAAATATCCGCGTGGGTCATACATGACTCCGGCATAGGCCTGGAACTCGCAGGATTCCGAGGATCAACTTCCCGTCGCGCGTCGGCGCATAACTTTCGAACTGAACCAATCCTTGCACTGAATGCTGTTCGTAGACTGAAGGCGAGCAATTATTTCGTCGCGGAGCACGTTCCTCCGGAGGTCCAGAAATCTTGTAACGATCGCGATAAAACAAAATGTCCAATGAAACACAGTTATAGGTCCCCGCGAAACGGCGGAGTGTACAACTTTAGGTGGAATCGTTTTAAAGGTACGCCCGCGAGCTCCGTCCTGTAACGTCGACGGCGTAACAACGCTGAAACGAGTCTTACAAATTCAGTTACTCGTTTTCATGGCGGTGCCGCGATCCGGTGTCTAGATGTGAAACGTAAAAAGGACCTTAACCCCTGGCCGCAGGGTGGATGTAGACGTATAGAACTCCGGATGGCTCATTTCGGGAAACTAAGATCGACAAGAGCCGGGTACCTGTCGAGGGTTCCTGATGCCCGGGTCAGCGGAATGCGACTGAAAGGACACTTTAAGACAGCCTTACGAGCTCCTCGCTCGAATATATTGCGTCACCGGGCACATTATTACAACCATATGTTCCTTAACCCTGCATTATTCATGCGGAACGTAATAAACCCCGGAAGATCTGCTTTAATTAAATCTATTTTCATCCGTCGCAATCTCTTCTTCAGCCGTGACATTATATACGAAATACTTGATCGATGAGATACTTGGTTCGTTTCTATACCCTGTGAACAATGCTGCAAGAGAACAATGCACGCAGTTTTTCTTTAAATGTAGCCATAGATATAAAGAAGAATGTTAACACTAGATTTACGGGACCCGCCAAAATGACGGGTTCCAATATTTTTATTTTAATTTTATTAACACGTTGACTGCCGTGGGGGTCACCGGTGACCGGCACTCGACTTGGCTACAGCGCCGTGGGGGCCACCGGTGACCGGCGACGCAGCAAATGATAAAAGTACATAATTAGTGTAAATATTGATACTGATACATTTTTCTACAAATGTGGGTAACACGTTCTTGTTATTTTTATGAAGTAATGCAAAATAGCCGCTTTTAGTGCTCCGTAAACCTAGTGTTAAATTAACACGTATTAAATTAATGGTAAATCTGTGTGCCCTCTGAGGGGACATTATGAATCTAGGATCGATGGCTCCGAATGCAAAAGGTTAATATTGCTCATCGATTCGTTGGAACATTCGACAAATGTTGGCTGAAATACCAGAAATGAAACTGATTGAAAAAATGTTGAACGAAGGGAACGAATAATAAGAAATCGTCGTAGCATTGGAACGGAAACAAGCGAAAGGAAATAAGATATCGAGGAACCGAATTAAAACAGAAGGGAAGCTCAGAAGTGAAATCTTCTTCGATAAACGTGTCGGCAACTGTAAGACGAAAGAATCTTTCCGCTCGAGAAGTTTAATTAAGGAGATGACCGAAAGCGGTCGTAAGATCAGGCCGAGTGGTAGCATAGTTGGCAAAAGCTAAACTCCCGACGTTATCTTCGCGAACGATCGTTAACCGGGACGAACGGTCGCGTGACTATCAAATGTCCAACTTCAACTGGAATCGCCGGAATTGCCAAGAAAACCACTTCGGGAGTGAAGAGGAGCACTTGTGGCTTGCGATTTGCGGAACCACGGAGACTATCTTCCATTGACGAATAAAAGATGCAATAAAGCAATGTTATACCTGTTTTCTCTTCAGGCCCGTACAACGTTTCGGGTCCGCGATTCTGCTAACCGCCCCGATCGGACAAACAAATCTCTTCCTGTCGGCCGTTATTGCTATTGTTTGCCGGCTAATTGCGAATCGCTAGACATTTATACCGTACCGGAGTCTCCAAGGACTTGTAAAATGCAAATTTTATTGAAATAAATCACGGCAAATTGCATTTTTACTTCTTTAAGCGTTTCAGCGGAAACCTTAATTCGCTGAAAGTTCCGCGGTTTATTCGCGAATTAGCAATTAGAGAAGCTTAAGGTTCGATAGTATTTTACAATTAGTCTTTATTTGCTTTTAACATTTCTTTGCGGATTTTTTCAATTTTTCTTTTAGAAATCTTTAGCTAACTCTGAAACTTGTGGATTC
Source organism: Halictus quadricinctus (assembly GCA_028454245.1). Lineage (NCBI taxonomy): Eukaryota > Metazoa > Arthropoda > Insecta > Hymenoptera > Halictidae > Halictus > Halictus quadricinctus. Next base: position 11,578,166 of record CM052125.1, on the reverse strand, counting down.
ATTTTTGGACGCTGGACAGAAATATAAATGAAAACATAATGTTTCCAAAGAAATTTTTTTAGCACAATATGAACTGTACACTGTAAACTGAAAGGCTACAATGTAAATTTTGATGAACATTTTTTCAATTTCTCGTGCGAAAAGTAGATATCTGTCATTGCGAGTGAGCTTGCATTTACTAGTGAGAAGATACTAATCAGAGGAGTTAGCGAAACGAAGAGAGTGTAAAATAGCGCGGATATGTGACACACATCGGAAGGGTTAAGTGCAGTGCAGTCATTTGAAGTTACGAGTAGTGTTCCATCGGGAGCCGTCTCTCAGAGTGCATTATTCACAGGATTCGAAAATTAACGACACGGCTGAGACTGTTCATCGTTCGGGAGTCCCTTTTCCTGGAGCACGGTCAAACTTTTATCATCCCTAAAAGCAAGTAAAATCCAATAAAAACGTGCGCCATAGCGTTTCCGTCCCTTTTGTCCTAGCATCAAGCTTCGCGTATCTTGCTTTCATGAAATATTACCGTCCACACGAGGCTCCCCGTGCACAGAGGTCCCTCCTTTTAACGGCACCTCGACTGTGACAGGGTCTCTGTATCTTGATACGATAGTCGTAGCCAGTTAGGGTGGTTCTTCACGTAAACCTGTCGCAAATCGTTGGCAACCGGTCCCGACAAGCCACTGCATTTTGTAGGTCAACGCTAGTTTCGCCGTGAGAGCGGTTGACAGTTCCCTGAACGGAGGGGGCAGGAATGAGCGGCAAAGTGTGAGATAGTCGAGAGCCAACGCGGGTTGTACGTGTCGCGAACAATAGCCCTGAGGGTACACGGCAACCTGATGTCACTTCCTGCGTCGGTGAAACTGCCCTAATTGTCCTCAACTGTACTCACGGGCCGCCCACGCCATCCCGGTTGACGCTCGCGTCGCGATGCTTTTCATTTCTTTGCACGTTATATTTTGGCACGCAGAGCTCACACCGGGTTGAACCCTCGCTACCCAGCATCGTAAAACAACGATTACGCTAATTAATCCTGATAAATAAGCCCGCGAATTCGTTAGAACGTTTAACAGGAACGCCATTGGGAACGGAAACATGCATCGAGAACATTAAACGCAATGATCGTCTTCGAAACCAATCTGTAGAATCACATGATCGATTACGATAACGGATATTAAATTGTTGATATTAAAAAAAAAATTTTTTTACTGAACTCTGTCCTTGAGATTAGTACTTGAAGGACGTTTTCGATTTCACCTCGATACGAATTTCCAAATACTTCGTGGACAACATTTTTATTTATAAGAGAAAGAACGTTGTTAGTTTTACAGCAATATTAAAATATCTGTACCAAAGGTTGTGACGAATTTGATTTTTAGTGACGCATAAAAAACAATGTAGAACATTTCAAATGAAATTCATTTTTGACAGGTTTTGTTCCTGAATATGCATGACACGTCTATTTTTTTTTTTTTTATATTTGTTATCCTTCGCGAATATTATCAGTAGTATATTATTATTTATAGTCTTCATTAATGCGATGTAAATAGAAAATGATAGACAAGAACAATAGCAGAAATACAGATTATGCGATGCAATCATAAGCGCTTCAGCAAGTAGAACCAGACGGCAATAGTCAGACACAGTAGTAACTTAGATTCAAATTTATAATGAATGAAATTGATTTATCATAATATCGGAGAAGCTGAAAATTATAAACTTATATATTAAATTTGAAATATAGTTAGAACTTATAGTATTGGAATTGTTACTATCAAGTTGCTATTAAAATTGTTTTAATGCTCGAAATAGAAATATGTTTCGTACATTCCTGTTCCGACTACTGTTATGAAATTAATACTCTCTGACACGTCAACGAAAGAATTTCATTAATATTACACGTGTGACGCGAAACGCGAGGATAATGATCCTTTTTATTGCAGCGTAGATTAACGGAAAACCTGGTCGGTTTTTCCTGTCCGCGTGTTTGAAGTTACACGCTTCGGTATTAGGCAGCGAAACAGTCAACTGTCGCCTTTGTCACGTAGTACCTGATAAATGCTTTTGAGATAACAAGGAGTCTAATCAAAGGAGGACAATAGGTGTTGCCTATCTTGCGTCGGAGCGAATTTTGCTGCCGTTTCGCGCCATAATACGATATTCATGAGCCGATTATGACATCACGTAGCCGTATAAGTAGGACACGGTGATGAGTTATTAACTTCCATAATCTAGCAGGAGACCGTACGATGGGAGAGGACATTGTCAGTCGTCCGGATCACGTCGATTACGGATTAGCATCCACGAATCGTTCAAAGAATGCACGTAATTAATTCGTAAGGATTTCGCCTGCTTAACCGAAGTGCTTCATTAGAAATTCAATTACAATTTCCAGGATTATGACGAAATCCTTAATGTGTCATGGGAATTGAGATATTAGACCGACTACTTTAATCATTCGCAACGTTCACGAGTAAGCGAACGTGTGTTGCAACATTTCTTTTTAGTAGACGATAATAAACTGTTTAGAACATTGTAGCTTAATCAGACTGTTATCTTATAGTTATCGTGTTTCTGTCGTGAACAGTTTACATGACAAGTGCTCGCGTGAACAATGTTCCTGTGAAATTATCGATCAATACTGCAGAACGCGTATTAAAGGCGTGTGTACACTATTATCTTGTTCTCGAGAGAATAATTAGACGTTATTGTGATTAGACTGCGGAACTTTAAACAGTTATGGTATTGAACAAGTTCTAATGTACTGGAAAATGTGTATGCTTATGTGAAGTACTGTTGTATACATTTACGCTCTAATGAGTAACACAAGTATTATAATATTCTAGTAATCGTGAAGTGGTTACAGTGATTTAAATGATAATATTATATAGCTCCATAAAATTATATAATATTATAATACTATAAGTATATAAACCCCTGCATGAATAAGTTAAATATATTTTCCTTATTTTTATGAGTACTGTTAGCAATAAATATTGACATAGTTTTATTAAACACCAGACACATCCAGCAATTCCAGACACATTAAACTAGGAGATCTAAGCTTCCATCTATATTTTAATTAAACTGAACATGTAACTCAGAAACTCTAAAAAATTACATAACGTTCCAAGTGAACTGTCGCTTATAAAACAAATAATCTGAAACGAATAATTACAGCGAATTCTCGATATATGTCAACAATAGATATATGTCAACGAGACATACCCGAGTTATGTTTACACTCTTCGGCGTCCGAAGCGGTAGTGGGGATAATATATTGAGAAATCACTGTGTATAGAAAAGGATGTGTACTCTGTTCATAATAAGACATACAATTGGAAAATATAAAAATAACCTAGAGTTTCTTTCGTGAGAATGTTTTTAAACGTCACTTATTGGTGCTTATGTGTGCAAGAGAGGACTTAGCATCCGAAGCGAACATTTATAGACGCAGATCACTTCAAGCAGATACTCCGAGCTTAACAGATTCAATAATGCCGCAGGAGCTCGGGCTACTTTCGGAAGATCATGCAAACACGAGAGGCGAACGTCTTCCCGCGTGCTAAGCGATTTCTAGACGGAGCCCTTCTGTCTCTCCGAATCTCTTCGAATCGACCTGGAATTGCGTTATTTTATATTTTCGAGCGGCATGCCCTGGCCGCACGATGTCCTTTACCTTTTACGTTGCCTGTTACCTAGGATAGAAGGTCCCGGAAATTTGAATAATCCTTACATACGAGCGTCCTGGGAGACGTTCGGCGGCCGTTCTCGTGGTCATTCGAATTTATTCGGCGAAGCACCCTACCTCGGACCTTGCGATTCGGTTGCGAATGTAGCAGTTTTAAGATTCGACCGAAAGGTCATCACTTCGGAATGGCCAGATTTCTTTGGGCGCACTGATGTAACATATTTCCGTCGAGCTTCTGGAATTCTGAATCATGACGTAACTCTAACTCACCATATATCAGGTATAAAGGTGGGTATCCATGGACAACCGATTGGGAAGTAATTCTACACGCCAAAGTGAGTCGAAAAGAAGGAATGAAATTTTTCTAATTGACGTCTCGTTTTCGAGAAAAACCAGTCTAAAGATCCGTTGGGTTCGCGTGCTATAGTGTATGCAAGAAGTAGAATCGGCAGGTTATGATCAGACTATCTAATAGCACGCTTATTCGCAGAATTCTCAAACTCGATTCCATTTTATAAATATTTACAACTGGAAGGTTCGATAGTCTGTCTGTTATCTTCTTCATTGGCAAAAATGTACAAGCACGAAAAAGTGGGGAGAAGCTCGAGCGACCGTCAATATGCAGAATTTTATTCCAATTTAAGATAACGCTTTTCATCTCAAAATATGAAAATCGCTATCCCCTCTTCTTTTCCTTCTTCATCCGAAATACGACGATAGCCGGTCCTGAGCCATCGCCTTATATCGGAGGAAAACTAAGTGAAGGTGCTACGGTTTACAAAATATATAAAAATTGTCAAACATATAACGAGCTAGGCAATCAACTTACACGAACATCACCTGTTCGATAAATACTCTAGAACTGCTGTTTCTCAAAGAGCCAGAGGTCCAAGTAAAATTATACAAATTATTGAATGGAGGGGTTGAAGTTCACGCTATAAAGAGCTTGAAGTGATTAACGTCCCCGATGGGGGACGTTGGAAATCTCCGCGTCTCGGAGCAAAGTTGCAACTAAATGTAATTCAGAGGGCCGACTGCGAGGAGCAAGAACTTTCGTTTGCATTATAATACAAGAAAGAGAAGAAAGGACAGGGAGGGGGTGAAGGCCGTACGCAATAAAACATACGGTACCCTTTGAATACTCGGCGGCCGGAAGGTCGTGACGCCAATGGAAGTCAATGGCTGGCAGGACCATGGACACGGGCAGGGGTAGATTAAACATTTTTGAGTCGCGTCATTAAGCTTGGTAATAACGAATTTCATTGCTCCCCCGCACTAACGCCCAGCGCCCAGACTTCAGCACCCAGCCCGCCAACTTAATTACTTTCTCGCTCTAAGGACTGTAACCTCTTCCCTCATTTGCTTTAAAACGCCGATCCCACTCGGAAGAACGCATGGACGCTGCCCTGGGGAACCACATTTTTTTTCCCCGGTTGGCATTTACTGCTTTCTTCCTTTTCCCGAAGCCGTCGTTGCTTCTCGAGACTTTTCTGCTTTCTTCTGCTTCTCGACCTGGTAAGAAAGATTTTTTGGTAATTTGGGAATTTCAGACCGAGTTACGATGCCTTGACAAATAAGTTAAATGAATCTTTCTAATATTTTGTGGCACTTGTATCTACTAAAATGTTGCTCCCGGAAAGACTTTTATTTTCATTTTGTTTCGACAGCTTCAATAACTTTTTTTTTTCAATCTTGTATAACATTTATCACCGCTCGTTTTCTTTCTTCAAGATTTAAAATACTGCAACAGTGCATCAACAAACTTTGTCGACTTAAAACATTTTATTTATTTTTTTTTAGTTTCTGCGTTTTTGCGAATTAGTCTATGCGCATTTGATGTTGTATTTCTTTAGGAAATGAAGCATATAAAATTCAGTGTAACGCGCGCAGAATGTACGTTACGATATCTTGGTAATCTATTGGCAACATTCGAGTTTACATTCATGGCTTTCCTGTAGCTGATATCGAGGCAAGGAATCTTGAACTTTTGCATCAAATTGCCGTCGGATAACGTGAAACGAAGTCAAGAGACGAATAACGTTGCACACGCCACTGGCAGGGGGGAGAACAGAGAAAATTTCCCTTTTCTTCCAATAAGAGCTGCAAACGCGGTAGAGGATATAATCTGACTTTGCAACCTGTGGAGGTGTACGCGTGTAATATCCTCAATATGTTCGCTCGAAGATCTGATAATTCCTCTCGGATCTATTGCCGGATTTGATAGAGAAAATTGGATTCGATATCGATCTGCCTTCCCCGAGAACTATTGAATATTAGGACCCAATTTATAGGAGACTTCAATTGTACGGAATCATTGAGGTTGAATGGAATCATTGGATATCGATCCCCGGAGGCTTTCACTCCGTAATGAAGATTAGAAGCATTAAAATTTGGTGACGTTCAATTCATCGTGATGATTCAACAATCTTCTCTTCGATTTTAATTTACAGAAATTTATATTTCAGTACTTATCTAATTAAATGAAAAAAAAATAAAATAAAATCACAAGTTCTTATTAAAAAAATAAATCTTTATTTCACGTTATAGGAGCTGTAGATTTTTTTTTTATAATCGAATGGATCTTTATTTTTCATAAGTAACTTCACTGGGTAATACGATTAAATATAGTAAGATTAATTTCGGAATAAATGAAGTGTAGAAGTTTGGTGCAAGTTTACGTACAAATTAATTCATTAATATAGAATGTTTGAATTAGAGTTGTGTTTTCTTTATTGCATGTTCTATCACATTTCGAGAGATAGAAAAATTCTTGGCTTTCCCGTGTGACCCAAGAAAGTTGCAAATAATGCACGAACGTGTTGTGTCTCATGTTTTACATGTCGACCTAAACGGTACTCTCGAGTGTGGAACTCACTAGTGGATACAGACTTGGGAGCAACTCTCTGGCAGTGTTCTCCAATAGTCTACTTTCGAGGCTGTATCTCGCAGTAGTCTATACTCACGGTACGTACACACGGGAGAGTGGAAGTAACTCTTGAGAACGGCTATTAGACTCGTACTTGAGTATGCATTCCGAAAATGTAATATTGTGTCTTAAAATAATTTGTTTCTTCCTATTCACAAGAGGCATTATTTTTCAAGAAATTCTTTTTCAGTAGTCTAAAAGACGTGTCAAATATAATCATTCAAGAAATTCGCATTTATTTATAAACAACTCATCATTTATATTACATTCTTTCTCATTTCGTTTCTTCGATCACCTGTTTCATTTCTTAACACATCAATGTGGAATAATTAGTATTTCGCAACATGGTTGTTTTAGTTTTAAAGCATTTATTGGAAACTATAGATAGAAAACTTACTGAAACTGACAGAAACTAAATAGAAACTTACTGAAAAGTAAGCGAACTTACTTTTTCCTAATTTTTCCTAAAAATTCTAATATCTATCTGTAATTCTCGGAATCATTTCAAGCAGTTTTAGACCACATCGCTACATAATAATTTATCATACAATATTCCATTTCAAAAATTCAATTTTTTGTTTGACACGCTTTTGTAAAAATTTCCCTTGTGTAACAAAGCTCGAAACGGATCTCATTTCATATTACACGATAATCCTTAAAATCACAAAAGAATAAATTCCAATACTACATGAACGCGAAACGAACGGGAGTTAAATTTTCTCGGAAAAAATTGTACGAACTAATTTTTCCGTTTCCATGCCCACTGTTCTGACAAAGTAACACCAACAGCCATCGACCATCGCCGAAAAAAACATGTATTGTCCCAAAGTGACCGTACCTAAAGGTACACGAAAGGCAAAGCAAACAACGTGGCGTCCAGTAAACAAGAAACTTCTTACATCAGCATGCCGCGGCGAAAATGTCGAAAGCTGCGGGCCGGTTTAACGAGAGTTCGTTTAACAGCAGCTAAACTGCTTTTTCTCCGGGTTCGTCGTACCGATTTCGAGCAGAAACGTCGTAATACAACAAGCGATCATTTCGGATTGCTGTCCGCAATTTAACCGAAATTGTAGCCGGCCGAGTAGCATGGCGGACGGGTCGAAGTGCGCGACGTTGCGTCGCGTTGTTTCGGTTTATTAATTACAAGGGGTCGGGTGCGGTCGCATAACACCGGCTGCGGAAAGAAGGGGTCGAACCGCGTGATTGGTGAATAAATCGGCAGATTAAGCGAGGAAATTCTACCAGGGACAAGGCCACGGTAGGGAAGAGGAGCTTCTCTTCGGGGTTGATGGTCGTCGGACCGATAGGGGTGCGCAAGGGGCCGAAAGGAGAACCGGGCCGCGAAGCAATATTTTCACTTCGCTCTTGTTCTTTCTTTCCCTTTTTCGTCTCTCGTCGCGCGCGCCGTGGTTGACGGTCGTCGCTTCCGTTCCCACGATTTCACACGTCCCGCTCGCTCCAATCGAAGTCCGGTGGAACGCCAAATGAAAATCTATCGATCACCTTGCCCCGTAGCCGGATTTAATTCAATTCGAGACACGGTTGTCATCCTCGAAGACGGTGAAACGCGGTCGTTGTTTGTCGGGTCAGTTCATGGGCTCGTTACTATTCGAGTCATATCAACTACTCGTGGCGCTAGCTTGACAAAATTATTTGTTCACGGTTCTGAGCTTATTTCAGGATTTAATCGTTAGAACGCAAGTCAGCTTTCTATTGCAGGCTGGATTTTCATCTAAAGTGTTGAAATCTGTTTACGCGGATCTATTCCTTATAAAGACTACGTAACTTTCCCCTTTAAACCGTTCCTCTAGCTGTAATAATTTCCAAGATATTCGAGAAAATCATCGTTGTACTAAATTGTTATTACTTCGTCGATACCGTTATGTCATCCATTGCGTAGTGACAAGTGACATTGTGATAAGAGTTGAAATTAGCAAGATGTCCAAAAAGTTATATCTATTTGTGTAATCTTTGTACCAGAAAATTCTTCTTCGGATGGATTCATAATAAATTTACAGAACTGTTAATTGCTTGTAACTTTCATGTTTCGTGAAGCACACCGGCAACATTGCATTAAGGTGATGACTATCAAGGTAGATCGGGTTCTCATCCGGGGATTCGCAACCCCCGTGAGGGTCGTGAAGGGTTTTCTTGGAAGTCGCCTCGACTATTTTTAGCTTCCATTATTTTTATAGGAAAACCACGGTGATTTGCAGCACCTAGTTATTTCTAGTCGTCAGAGTTTTCCTACAATAAATTTTTATGAATTAAATTATAGACAATGAAAATATAGAAGAATATCATATACATTGAATAATAAAATATTGAAAGAATGTGAAAATTTGAAATCCTTAACATTTTTTAATATTTCATGTCCTCTATAATCCTTTCCTAGGGTGTTAAGAGTCTGAATCTGAATGAATTGACAGTGCCATTGGATACGCTTCTAGTATTCTAGTTTGAATTATTTTCCTAATCGTGTAAAAAATACCAGTGTGGAATATTAAGAATAACGGACAACCCCAATGATAAAATTAACTGACGCGAAAGAAGAAAGAAGGAGCTCCATGCGGTGGTATTGATTGAAGACGTGTACAAGACTCTTTTAACGTGCGTTAAGTATTGCAACATGAGCACGCTTGCGAGAATATCGCTCAGCGAGAAAATAAGCCGGCGTTGACTGTCGGCTGCAGTAAAACGGACGCTCGTGGACAAAGCAAGAAAAATGGAAAGCCCGAAAGAAAAGCGAAATCGAGGGACGCCTAGGAAAAAGGTACCTTTGTGTGTCACGCAAAAGAGAAAAGAATAGACACGCTCCGTCCAATCGTATGTACCCTGCGCCGACCTTTTCACGACACGTTCCTTCCTGATGAATGCAAACTGGAATATGCGTTGCTTAAACTTATGTTCACACACGCTCGCATCAAATAACGGCTTTCCATTTATTTTCATAAATAAACGCGCGTTGAATGTGGGTTTCAATTCGATCTGGAGATACAAAGAAGAATGTTTAAGAATTAGATCAATTCGAATATCACGACGTTGAATGTGACAAAATTCATCGAAAATTGTCTGTTTTATTGACTTCTTGATTCGTTGATTTTATCAGACACTAAGCAGAAAATTATAACTAGTCGAATCACCTAGATAAATTTTTATTGTAACGATTTCTGCAATTGTACATTTTACAATAATTATTCTTTGTAATCTTTTGCTTTTATTGAACAGTAAGTTAAGAGACAAGTTGGAAACAAAAACACGAAAGATTAATTATAGAAAGTTGTAGAACTTAAATATCATTTGTAAACATTGATCCGCTTCGAAGTACGGGGGACAGTAATAAAAATTGCGCGGTATAGATGAACCCACGAGCGGACGTTACGTTGTCCAGTGCTGACCACGAGAAAAAGAAATCAATCGCAAGATATATTGTCCCAGTATTCGTTTTTATTGCTTCAGAGATTTAAACTTTATCTGGACGCGCCACTTGCTTACGAGCGGTGGACCTGTCGAATAAACGAAGTGGCGAGCGGTGAGTTTCCTCAATCCTGCGGTTTCCCTTTTTCTTCGCGTAAGCTGCTTGCTATTGGACAAGGATATCCTTCTTATCGAAGAAAAAAGGTTGAAAATGGTCCTGACAAAATGGACCATCCGACGGGAAATATAGTTTCAAATACATATAGAACAAACGACCGAAATCTATCTATTGTGATTTATATTTCCAATTTCTTGCTCCTTATCTGTTCTCCGCAACTTATTGTTACAGGAAATACTAAAGATTTAACAGGACGACCTTTCTGTTGCCGATCGTATCGTGCTAATCGTTGCGTTCGAAATGTTTAAATTATATTCGATTCGCTGGGTCTCTTTCTGAAAATCTGTATCACCTGTACAATTATGGGTTACAGAACTGCAGGTTGTGACAGTACAAACAAGTTAGTGTTACCAAACTGTTCTGAATAGTTTCACAAATTCGAAATAGTTGGAAGCGGTCCCCGGCGACCGAAGCACGCAAAGCTGAAAATTGTAATAGCTGGGATAAATATTTTTGCAAGGGTGCTAGAAGATCGTCAAGAACCACCGGTTCGAGGGTCCGTATTTTTTTAAACAATTTGAAAACTGGCAAATGCGAGTCTCGTCGGCTCTACTTCTACACGGACCGCAACATGTTTCGATTCAAGTAGAATTCCAAAAGCATCGAGTGCCAGTCGTTGTCGGTTCCCAGTGGAATGTATAAGTTATCGGTGTACTTGAAACAAAACAATGATGATTGGCACTGTCGGCATTCGATTGGCAACGACAAAATGTTTCTTCTGTCGACCGATAATAAATAGTACCGAACGGGTACAGCATCGTCGGGCACACTTCGACGAATCTTAATAATTCGACGAGAAGGGAATAAAGCGAGACGGGACAAAGAGGCGGAGGAGACATTTGCTTGTCAATTTGTTCATCGACGTCTGATCAGAAGTCAAACAAAAGCCTCGAATCGGATTCGGCCTTGTATTCGCGTCATATCGTTGCATTAACCGCTTTGAATTGCGAAAGAGTCTGCGAAAATCTATATATCACGGCCCGTGCCACGAGCACGGCCACCGCGGCGGAATATATTTATTTATTTATTTCACTATGTCACGTGCTCGCATTGATAAAATATATATACGACCCCGGCGGAAAATGAAAAAATACGTGACGAGACGGGACGCATTAGTTCCATCGCGTATTTCAGAACCGTATGCGACGAGTGATCGTAATTGGCGGACTTTTGTGAGAAATAAAAAATTTCAGAAGTATTTCTTCTTTGAACAATTTTAATAAGAGGAGAATAATGTGATAGGATTCTTCAATTATTGTCTCCACGGTTCTTTCACTCGACCGTTTTCCCATGAACGCATAAAATCCGCACTCTGTTTACAACATTCTCCACTGAAATAAAAACCAAATTCGCTACAGTATTTTTATTTTCGAATTCGTTACCAATATATTGTACGCTTGCAAATTGTCCGGAATATATGCAACATTTCCAACTGCTCTTAAATATTCGATTTCTCCGCGGCGGCTGATTTTACAATATCTTGCGTACAAACGCCAGCGAACATTTATGCCGAATACTGTACATAGTTGCAGCACGCTGCCTGCGCAAATGTATCCGAAGAATTATTGGTCGATTTACAGAAATCGAATTGGCAAGAGTCTGAGATTGCGCGAGCCAAGTTTTTCGCGCGGATTTCCGCCGATTCAGTTTTCAATGTAGCAAACGCGCACGCATTCGGTCACGACCGACTGCACATACACGCAAGAGAGAGAGAGAGAGAGAGAGAGAGAGAGAGAGGGAGAGAGAGATAAATCCACCTTGAAGGAAACGATGCCCGCGGCGATATTCAAATGCAAGAAACACGCAAGTGCAAATGTACGCCGTTACTGAAACTTTCTGTGGCTCCGCGCCCGCCGCAAAAGTTTACGGCAAAGAGTTCCCCGCCGTGAAAGAAGCTTACATTAGTTACGGTTATGGTACGCCGTTTTTTTCTTCTTCCTCTTCTTCCCCTCTTTTTCTCTTTCTTACCCGGGGTTTTTTCTCGCGATCGCCCTGCTAGAAACACTTTAAGATCAATAAAACAGGTCGAACCACTCGGAAGTCGGCGTAACTTGACGGGATGCGTTCGACATTCGCGGCACGTCATCTCCGACGCCCCTTTGAGGGGCATAAAACGCGCGTAATCGATCGGACGAGTGTGCAAATGCTCGGAAATACTGATTGCGATAAGAACCGTTTCGCCGCTGACTCTGACGTCAGACCGTTTTCACCCGCGAACATTGTCTCCGAAATGTACTCGCCACCGGTTTCCACATTTCTCCTCCGAAAATGTTTTTCGAAACTTGTATTTTCTCTTCCCTCTGCTTCAGTAATGGTGTAACTGAAAATTTCAGTTGCTAGATAGAAAAACTGATTTTTGCAAGCGAATTTCCGAAATTCAAGCGAGAACACTTCACAGGATTCATTATATTTTAATCCTTTTTTTTTGTTATTGTGTCCTTGATTGCTAGACTGCGGATTTTATGCATTTACAGTAAAAATGAGGTGGAGTACCAAATTGTAAAGACATCAGAATATTTTGAAAACATTCTTACATTCTCACCAATTTATTGAAATTATTGAAGGAAGAAATTTTTCCTTGACTTCTATTTACAATTGATACAGACCGTTTTTATTTTGCATAAAATCCGTTGCTATTGACTACATACTTCATTATCACACAGTGCTGACTAAAAATTTGCATGTATACGCTATTGAACAACGAAATTTAAAAAACACTTTAAACCTAGCATGCCTGAGTCTAATCGGCGTAATCTACTTAGACCACAATTTGTGTATCGCATTCTATTACCTTGAAATATGAATATCTAAATTCTGACATTACCATTAGCCTTTCGAGAGGTTATGTTGTCTATTATTCCAAAGTTATGGGATAGAATATATTTTATATAGTTAATACATTTTTTAAAAAAATGTATATCTTGTTATTTCAATCATGCTTTTCGCTACTCGTTCCGAAGGTGTCTACGATCTCGAAAATAAATGTTGAAAGTATTCAAGTGTTTTATTCGAAGGCATTCAGAAGCAGGTTATTTTATCGCAGCTTTAAACATTGCCTCAAGCTTTGTCCGATTTACGCGATAGATATCCCGGTGGTATCGAATAGCCGGATGTATGCTCCCTGGAGCAGTTTCCTCAAATTTAATCGGCGTCATTATACTGACAGTTAATCTCGTTGCATGGTATGGCCGTTTTGGTCGTAAACGTGTAATACTGCGATAAGTGGTCCCGCAAACCGGCGCTGTGAAAGCTAGATTTCTGCCCTCTCTGTTTCCCTAACCTTTGGCCCATGAACGTAAACTAAATTTATGGAAAACAGACACTTATTCGAGCTGCGATATCGATAAAAAGAAATATATAGCTAACCACTGCATTAATCTATTATTAAATTTTATGGATAAATTAGACCCTGCTGTTCCCCGTTGATCGATTACTTTACGTCTTTTTAGTAACAACGCTTATCAGCTGGACGGTACATGTACCACACTCGATAAAAAAAATTTCTTAATGTATTTTGTTGCCTTGTACTTTAAGCATACACTGATTACATCGCGCCAGCGGCAAGTGTAGCATATTACACGAACAGTGATAACAACATTTAATAGAACCATATTAATAAAAAATATATATATAGCAGTGTCGTCAGATCAAGACTTGTTCCCCCACTCTAACTTCCCCTTCTACCGCGCTTCCGCCACGGCTCGGTCACGTGACGCGTTTCGTCCCTCCCCTCATCTGGCGACACTGGTCCTAACTGATACTATTAATAAGTTTGTCACCTGAAATATTATTAGCAAATTCTGATTGTTATATTACGTTGTGAGGATTACAGTGAGGCAAACTTTATGGTAATACTAACATCAAAATATTATTATTTCTAACTAATATTCTGTTGGTATAAGCAAATATTAAAATTAATTAAGAATTAGAACAAAATTGTGTTTTATTTTTCTCACCAATGGATTCTCAATGAATGAAAAATAATTTGTGACATTATCTGTTGTGATTAATTGTGTGTAAATTCTCGAAGGCTTTAATGGCTGGTAGTCTAACGATTACGTTTCCAACGTTGAATTAGACGTATGATCAGACAGAGTAATGAAATTCGCGAGAACTTACTCGCCATTTCCATTATAATTTCGAAGGAAGTATTATTATCTGAATGCTCAACGGTATCGGGAGATTTTCGAGACTTCTAGCCGTTCGAGCAATTTTGCCAGAAGGAGAAACTTTGAGACCACGTATCGGATAAAATTTCATAACAGTTTCCATTGGGAGGGAATATTGCGAACGAACATTGTGTGAAACAGGTTACAGTGGAAACTCTGCCCGAGATTAGTATGGATAAGTCCGGCGGGAATTTCTTCACTTTTACCACTGCTTTATAATTCTTATCTCGGTACGAAAATTAGAACCGGTTAGGAATTAAAATAATGTAAAATAGGAAGGCCGTGCAACGTTCGCGGTCCAAACATTCGGTAAATAGAATTTGCATTATATTTGTGTACTGCTTGCACGCAGATTAGATCTCCGCTTCCAAAGTGCTTCCTATTATCATTTTCTATAAGCTTTCGCTGCGATGCTTTTTCATAAAACAAAATTCAATCGAAACCATTGAACTTCAAGCAACATATAAAATTCCTGAATAATACGAACCTTCAAAAAACTAGTTTAATATTCTATTTTTCTTGAGATGCGATTTGTAGTTGGAGAATTTATTTCCAAAGAAAAACAACGTAGAAGCGATGCCGGGCACGTGATACCGCAGGAATCTGAGATGCATTACCCACTGAAATAAACTTCATTTAAAAGTAAAATTAGCTTTTGTATTTTAATATGTAAATTAATAAATCTGCTATAATAATATTTCTTGGTCAAAATGCTTCATAACATTTGCAATTTAAAATCGGACATTTCATGCGCAACAAGGTAATAAACGTACCCAACATAATCGAGATGTTATTCTTCCTTTTCAATTTACTTTCATAAGTAGAGTCTCGTACTCTTGGATTGTATCTCGTGTCCTGCTACGTTCCGCATAAATTACTTCTAAAAAGGAGTACGAGGGACGTTCAGTCACTGCTATAGAGACTACTTTTCCGATTCCGGGTGAATGAAAGAGGTAGCTGGCGCATCTTTCAACAAGGCCTTATCAGACCGCGGTGCATTACTGCATTAGCGAAAGCGCAATCACGGCCGATAAATTGCCTCAATTAGAGGTTCGCCGCAAAACATGAAGGTTGCTTTCTGATATCGCCGGGACCGGTTGTATAGGACGGGCACCTAAACGGGCCATTGTTTGCCGGGACAAACGGCCAAGGGGGATGGAAGCAAAGTATGAATACAACCTCGGGGCCGCTATCAGCGGGGGTGCTGCCACCGGTGCTGCCGGTTGGACGGAAAAAGAAGCACGGAAGCTTCCGGACAGATCGTGTTCGATCGTCGCGACGATTCAGCGTGTTCCTTGCTTTCGGGCCGTTTACGATGGAACGCGATTATCAAAAGCGTCGCGGATGATATAACAGGAAATGGGAAAAAAAATTGGAGCAAAAAGGGAGAGAGACCGGGAACGGGGTGGGGGATGATGGCAACGAAGAGAGGAGAGAGTCGGAGAGGCAGGAAAATTGCTGCGTCGCGGTGGAAAGCAAAGTGGAGTTGGTAAAGAGGGACAGAGGGAAACAAAACGGCTCACAAAATAGCACGTAAATCCCACGAGCTGGACGCATGCGCGCCACGCTGACAGGTGTTCGTACGCGTCGCTGAAGAAAGGGATGAACGGGGCTAAAACAAAAAAAAAATGGAGAGTGCAAGAGAGAGACAGAGAAGAATAATGCGGGAGAACGGGGGATGACTGTCCGGGGAATCCCTGCGTCGGTTTTCGTTAAATGCTCACCTAACGAATCCGCCGCCGCGACCCCCTCCCCCCTCCCCTTCCCAACGGCTCGTCCGGCTTTTGACGCGCTTGTTGTTCATACAGCGGGCCGAACAATTACCCGAGTCCTCCTGTGAAAACTGGACGAAAACCTGGAAAAAAGGCAAGGCCGAATGGGAACAACCGGGAGCGGACTGAGTGCGGTGGCGAGGGGAGGGGAGGGGATCGAAAAACAGAATGATTAATCGCAGTTACGCGCTCGCCCTTTCCAGGTGTACCGCGCGAGATTTAACAATGGCGGAAAATAAAGAGCCTCCGGTTACGGGACGCGGAGATATTCTTCCTGGCGTTTATCCATTTTCGAGGCGGCCGAGCCGAATGACAATAAAATGCGCGACGGAATAAGCGTCGGGAACAACCGAGGACTCCGAGGAGAGCTGAATTGGGGGCCATGTTGCTCCGGCGACACCGTCAATGGACGATCGGACCGTGAAGTGGAAAACGCTTTTTATCGGGGTATAATGCCTGTTGTTGGTAACTATTGTTCGATTGTTCGGCGCCGAGGCAAATATTCACAAAAAGGGCCACCTTGGAATTCGACCAATTTTTTTAATACGTTGTCGGTGTCCTTGGCTCGGACACTATATCTTTTGGACAGCGTGTATATACTACGTAAAGAGTTGGGTGTATGATTATCACAGGCTACCTAATTTGGTCTGATTAGTTACTGCAGCCTGATATCAGGCAAAATATAGTGAATTCTCGATATATGTTAGCAACACGGGTCTTGCCAGCGTCATATATCGTCCAGGAGACATACACCGAGCTTCACGGGGTATACCCCGCGGTAGTGGGGATAATTCCTCAACGTTTATCATGCAGACCTTGGCGACATATATAGAGAGAAAACTCTGTATTTCCAGAATATGAATGGCGGTGGTGGGTTAATTTGTAAAATTTTTATCAACCACTCGCGACATTTATTTTTGACATTAATTTCACTGAATGTAGTGTAAATAAGGTACGATCAAAAGGTAATGTTTGCGTGAAGGAGTAATCGTTGTAGTACACGCAGTAAATTTTTTAAGCATGACGCTTTGTTTCTGCAGACATTTTATTGAGAGAATTTCTGTTTCATTTAAATGAATACAGTACGATACTATCTCTTTCCATTGACACCACTTTTTATTGTCTTCGTGTAAAACTCTTGTGGAAGAAAATTACATTACGCCATTGTCAGTGATCGTAAACATTAACATAAACTGAATCCTCGCACGGTTATAAAAAGCTGTTTACGCGCAGAATTTCATACGAAAGAAGTTCACGTCTGACGGGACAACAGTAAACTGAAACTATAAACCGTCTCATTATAGCGAACGAATAAAAAGAACGAAGCTTATTCGTTACGCATACTTTTATTTCTTCCGAAGAGACCAACATGTTAGAACAAAATGCCCGGTAGCTGCATGTTTTAAATTTCTTGTATTTCATCTCCGTTCCTCAGGATATATTCCCCTTTTCATTATTCATTTTTTTTTTTAATTTTTCACAGGAAAACCCATCTTACGGCGACTAGAGTTTGACGAGTTTACAAAATTACACATGGCGTAAATGCATGAAAAACCTAGTTATGATATTTCAAAAATTTTGGTAATTATATTATGTTTGAAAATAGATTAATGTGGAAGATGATGGAAGAGAATTTCTCGGAACGATTTCGGAATTGTTGGGCAGTTGGTATTGTTCTGTGGAAGTTACCGGGAATGTGGAAGCTGGTCAACGAACAAGTTCACGTGACATACATATGTGGAGTTAAAGGGGAAGTATTTCAGGCTCCTTCCACGGCTACCACCCTTATTCGGGTTTACCACGTGTTTTTATCGGGGGTAAAAAGAAAAGTCTCGACACGCCCTTACTTTCGGCCCCTCCTACTACACGCGCCCTTGTCAGGATCATCATTGAGCTCATAACCACTACACAACGGTTCCCACGACCTTAATTCTTGTACCTTTTGTTCTTCGTCATATACGTCATATACAGCGACCTGTGGATTTAGACCGTATAAAACCGTATCACTGCTATCTTCCAGCAAATCTAGTATTACCTCGAGATTTTATTTTCACTAAAATAAATGCTCCACCATTAAATAATTCTTCACCCGGAGATGTAAATAAGCTTTTTAATCACCGTGTTGTATCCAACAGAAGTTCAATAATTTTTCTGCTTCAAAA